>CAUYQG010215185.1:0-16443 GCA_963574415.1 Tarsius wallacei | reverse complement strand
CCATCCCTACAAAAACTCAAGAAATTAGCTGGGCATGGTGGTGTGTGTCTGTAGTCCCAGCTATTCAGGAGGCTGAGGCGAGAGGATTGCTTGAGCCCAGGAGTTCGAGACCAGCCTGGGCAACAGAGTGAGACTTTGTCTCTACAAAGAAATAAAAAAATTAGCCAGGCATGGTGGTGCACACCTGTAGTCCCAGCTACTCGGGAGGCTGAGGTTAAAGGATCACTTGAGCCCAGGAATTTGAGGCTGTGGTAAGCCATGATTGTGCCACTGCACTCCAGCCTGGGCAACAGAGACCCTGCCTCAAAAACAAAACAAAACAAAACAAAACAAAAACACTGAATGCTCTGTGTCCTAGCAAATCTTTTGGTCTTGAATAAATGGGGAAGGTTGATCACAATAAACTGTGCACTCAAAGAGTATCTACTGCATGATAAGCAAACATTCCCTTGAGAATGTTATGGGGAAGCCAGAATGAAAAAGACATAACACATCCAAAGTAGTAAAACCCTACAATTAAATATAAGATTACATAACATGATTCTGCAGTATGAATCCCCATAATGTTGTTTCAGAGAAGTTTTAAGAAACAAACTTAATTCCTATTGGGAAACAAGGGACAGAGGACAACCTTTTTTGGAAACCAGTGTCCTGTCTATCTACAAATTTTCGCTTAATATTTTTCCAAATGATTTTAAATTTAATTAGAAAAAATAATTTCTAACTGCTCAAGATTTGGTTGCTGGGCAATTCAATTTTAAAATTTCTGTTACTAATGTAAGGTAGCTCGGCCGGGCTAGGTGGCTCAGCCTGTAATCCCGCGCTTTGGGAGGCCGAGGTGAGTAGATTGCCTGAGCCTGTGGGTTCGAGACCAGCCTGGGCAACTTGGCGAGACCTCACCTCTACAATAAATCAAAAATTAGCCGGGTGTGGTCGTGCACGCCTGTAGTTCCAGCTACTTGGAAGGCTGAGGTGGAAGGATCGCCTGAGCCCAGCAGGTCGAGGCTGTGGTGTCCGGGAGCGGCCACTGCACTCCAGTCTGGGCGACAGTGAGACTCCAACTCAAAAAAAAAAAAAAAAAATCTATATATATATCTATATATATATAAGGTAGCTCAAATCATCTTTTTACGAATGTCTCTGTATTCTGAAGCTTTGTGGAGGATTTACAAACCTTTAGAAGTCAAATAGAGTAAGTCTGAGGAATGCTGCTAGTCTCTAGGAAACATTTATAGTATTACACAAATATACAAATATGTTATGTATTTATACTTATATAAAATCCAGACACTTTTAGCATTCTGACATGCAAGAAAATCTATATTTACCTACAGTTACATTTATACTTATGTGTTTGTTTTATGTGTGTTTAATGATGTATTTACACACATATAACCATAAACATCTTATTATCTGTCCCCTGCATCTTGCTTAAGATACCCTTACTCTTAGTGGTTCCTTGTGATTATAGCCTGCGTGAGCACAGGAAAAGCCATTAGCAGTTTTTCTACACAGTGGAGGCTGCTGGAATTCAGCCGTTACCAAGTTCTACACCGTACTCACCTGGTCACACAGAAATCCACGGATGAGTGAGACAGGTGGACTCTGAGGCTGGTTTCAACACAAACCTGAGCTTGAAGGATGCTTTTCCCATCTGAAAAAAAGAAAGGCACAAGGGTTGCTTTTTATAGGTTCAGCTGCTGGATGCAGTTAGATGGAAAGACCTCCCCATTCACTTTTTTTCTGGTACTTACAGATCTAACGTGTAATTAGGGCCCCTGCCTGTGGGCTGTGATTTACCTGATTCCTATCCGGCCATCTGCTCAGGATGAGAGAAAGCAGCTTACAGCTGTGTGCATTTGACCTGCTCAACTCATGGCTGCAGGTTTTAGGGTGACTCCGGATGCTTTAAAAACGTCTTGTCACTTAGAGGCCTTGTAAGTGATTAAACTGAATTTTAAGCACGCTATATACTTTATTCGGAACTTCAGAGATCTTAAGGTCCTGGAGCAGGGTTTCCCAACCTGCCACTCCTGGTCCTTCTCGTGGGGGACCGTCCTGTGCGATGGAGGATGTTTAACAGCGAACAGCGTCCCTAGCCTCCACCCGCTAAGATGACAGTCACGTTGCCCCTCCCACTCCACAACTTGTGATACCCCCAAATGTCCCCAGACGTGGCTAAGAGTCCCTGGACGCAGGGTCGCCCAGGGTGAGGGCGACAGGGCCTGGGGAGGCGGCAGCGCGAGGTCCCAGCCAGGGAGGAAACAGCCTCCAGAGCGAACAGCCCCAGAGCTCAGGGGCGGAAACGCGGCTTCCGGGAGGGACGAGGGTCCGCGGCTGGGGGGTGCCCGCGCACGCCTCTCCCCGGACTCAGACCCGAGCCCCCGCCCGCCGCTCACCGAGTCCGACCCCGCCGCTGGGCCACAAGGGCGGACTCGCGGAGACAGAGACTCGCTCCCCAGAGCCCAGTGCGCAGCCCCTCCCACGGCACCGCCCCGCGCTTCCGCTTCCGGTCTCCGGCCGGCCTCGCCGCACGTCCGCTTCCGGCCTCGGGCTGGTCGCCCCAGTGAGAGGGACGTGTAGGGCGTTTGGGGTTGGTGGCTGCGGCGGACGCGGCGGCTCGTGGGGCGGGACAGGCGGCTGCGCACCCCAACCTCGGGCCGAGGTGTTCTAGTTTGCTAGACTACGAGGTTAGGTCCTGGCCTTGGACAGCTTGGCGGGGACTGGGTCGGCTCTGGGGGGCGGGGCCAGTTCAAGCGCGGGGCTATGGGCGGGGCTGTGGGCCGTATCAGGTGTGTGTGTGGGGAGGGCAGGACTGACTGTGGACGGAGAGCCGGCTGTAGCCGTACCAGACCTGGAGGGCGGGGCTGACTGGCGGAGCGACGTTTCGGAGGCGGGGCTGACCGCGGAGACCGGCTCTGGGGCGGGGCTGGCTGTGGGCGGAAACCAGTTTCAGGGGCGGGACTGAAGGCGGGACTGGGCCTGGGGGCGGGGCTGGCAGTGAAGTACAGTTCTGGGGGCGGGGCTGGAGGCGGTACTAGGCCCGGGGGCGGGGCTGAGTGGGCGGAGACCAGTTCCAGGGCGGGGATATGGGTGGGAATAGAGGCGAGAGCGGGGCGGGGTGGACAGGCCCAGAGGCCGAGACTATGGGAGCTCAGTCCCGGGGGCGCGGGATCCCTAAACTGTGCGGATGGATACTCAACAAAGCTTTTCTTCCGCACTGACATAGCCCAGTAGAATCAGATTTCTCTACAACTCGCTTTCCAAGGCAGAAGATAGTGATGTCACACTATTTTATAAGTTTTGGAGGGGCAGGAGGGGACTGGATAAGATACACATCCAGGAAGACTTCACATGAAGGAAAACTTCAAGCAGTGGTGCAAAGTCAGTAAAATATTCACACTCCCCACGGTCTCAGTCCTTTTGCCAAGATGTAAACATCATTTTCTCCTCTATTCTTCCAGATACAGTGTGGACGTGTGTGTATGCCATAGTCATTCATAGAAGAAAGGCTTATAGATCCCCTCCCTCCTAAGTCACTGTTTTAGACACTGTGGATATGGACTGACCAAAGCAGATACGAGTCCTTGTCCTTAGAGAACTTGCATTTTAGTGTGTGGTGGGCGGGGAAATGAACAATGAATGTGATAATTACATAATGTGTTAGATATTGACATGCGCAAAGGGAAAAAAATGAGGGAAGAGGGTTGAGTGATCTTCCCCTTGACTGTCTCCTCTCTTCCCTGAGAAGCTGGAAGCCTCCAGTTCTAGTTTCCCATTGCAGCAAGATCTCTTTCCTGCCCTGGTTTGCTATGCCTTTGCTGGACAGACTGCTAGCCACTGCCTTGCCCCTTTTTATTAGTGTTTATCCTGATTCTGGGGAGTCAGTGTGACGGAAGTGGGGCTGTGGCAGCGAGCTGTAGGTGTGAATGACTGCTCATTTTCGCAGTGGGCAGTTTCTGGCTGTGACCTGCTGTCTTTTGCTCATTTTTGCAGTGGGCAGTTTCTGGCTGTGACCTGCTGTCTTTTGCGCCTTCGGAAACTCAAGTGTGCCAGGAATGGATGTCCAGGAAGATATGCAGCTGCTGATTGGAGTGGTGTTAACTTCGATTTAGCTTAACAGAATGGAGATAAACAATTGTAAAACTGACAACAATGGGCTCAGCTCATTACGACATAAAGATTATGTATAAATAAACTATTATGGGTAAATAAAATACCAACAACCCAGTAGAAATGTCATGAAAATAAAGGCTATGAGCATATTCATTTTTCACAAATATATACAATTATCTGTCAACATAGGCAGCAGTGTTGAGAATCTTTAATCAGCAAAGAGGTGCAAATAAAAAGCATTAGATTCGTGCCTCTTGAGTAAAGCAAAAATAATTTTAAAATATCCAGTTGTCAGGAGTTTAGGAAATGGGTGACTCTGCCCTCAGCTAGTGGGGCTGTGAAGTGTGAGTTTGTGAATGTGCATATTTATCAACCCAGCAATTCTACAGTGGCATAAATCAGAGACATGTTGGAAGCTTGTTAAAAGTCTACCTCCACATAAGACTAGTGACAATGGCTAAATAAGTATTGGCATAGCCATATGAAATGACATTTGTAAACATTAGAACAACAATACCAAGGTACATTAGTTATAATTGCATCATGATCAAGATATGTTAGATGTGAGAAGCTAGGTACACAATGAAGTTGATAATGTGTACCCACATTGTAACCCATAAAGTCTAGAAATACAAATTCCAGGGCTGGGCAACTATATGATGCCTGGATCCTTTCTACTTAGAATAGGAGTGGCCAGAAACTTCTCTGACTGGAGGGCAGAAGACAGAGTGTCAAGTTTTGCCTCCAGCCTTGTGACATGGGCGAGAACCTTCACCCTGCACCCCACACTGGTATATGGGAAGACAGATTCTCACTTTCCCCACAGAGCATCTGAGATCAGAGGATCCTACATTCTCCGATACTCGCTTCCTGCTGCCCTGACTCTTCTAGAGTGAAAACAACCAGTAGCTTCCTTCTAACCAGAGAATGAATACAATAATTGCTGTAAATATTCCATTGGATGTTTTGGTTAATGAGAGAGAAAGAGGTAAGGAAACTTGAAACAACTGGAGGGCACAAGGAACGAGCAGGCAGAAGTTCTCATACACAAGGGAGACGACAGCTGAAATTCTATCCCAAAGACCTGCAACTCCACGATTGCCTCCCTCCAAGGCATGGCCACCTGCAGAAATGACAAGTGCTAAATATTCCTAAAGGAATTGCTAAAGATAGAGACACATCATGGAAACATACTGCATATTGCTTAGTCCTCTTCTGAGGACACGGGCTTGTTGAAATAGTGAATGTTTTAGAGGAAAACAGAACACAGAGCATAGGCTGTCTGCTGGAAGCTTCTAGAGAAGCACCAATGTAGTAACTCAGTCACAGACACACATGCCACACAGCTGGATGGGGCCCAGATTTGAGACCATGTTCTCATTTTCCTGGAGAAGCTAGGGATGAGGATCAAGGAGCAGGGCATTCGCCCCCCTGAAGGCTGATCTACTTTTCATCTGTTGGTTTCCAGGGTCACAGGCCAGAATGCCTTACTCCTATAGGACTAAGCTCCTGACACTTAGTGGGACATGGTCTGTTCAGGGTGATGGATCTCAGACATCGCCCTTGTCAGCAGTGGGCACCTGGAGCGAGCCTCTTGATGCTAACAATGATGCTAAGGGGTCAGTGTCTCAGGGCACTTGTGTGGGCCACTTCATGGGTCCTGACAGTAGGAAGGGCTGGGGTCCCAACAGTCTCATTTATGCAAGTCCCCCAGAGACTGATCATGGGGATTAGGATGATGGAGTGGGCAACACAAAGATACAGATTTCTGCTGTCTGTCTTTCCTTCCTTCTCTTGCCTTCCCTTCCCTCCTTCCCTCCCTCCCTCCCTTCTTCCCTCCCTCTCTCTCCCTTCCTTCCTTCCTGAGATGGGATCTCACCCTGTTGCTCAGTCTGGAGTGCAGTGGTGCAATCTTAGCTCACTGCAGCCTTGACCTCCTCAAGTGATCCTCTGGCCTCAGGCTTCCATGAAATTGGAACTACAAGCATGTGCCACCGTGCCTGGCTATTTTTAAAAATTTTGTATATTTTGTAGAGACAAGTTTGCTCAGGCTGGTCACGAACTCCTGGCCCCAAGAAATTTTCTCATCTTGGCATGAAGTTGATAATGTGTACCCACATTGTAACCCATAAAGTCTAGAAATACAAATTCCAGGGCTGGGCAACTATATGATGCCTGGAATATAAGTGCTAGAATTATAGGAGCGCCCAACTTCTCTTTTCTATCTTGAAGGGAGTAGAGTGAAAAAGAAAAAAGGAAGATCATAGAGGGACAAAGAAGGGACAGAACGTTCAGAATTCATTGGTCTACATTTCTACTATGGCTACAGGCACCTTAATTTTTTGAGGGGGGTGGGGGTTTCAACACAGACACACAGCCAAAACTTTACAGATGACTTGTCACTTTTCAAGTTGACCCGAGCACAAAAGATAGCCGGAATATGTCTGATTCCTGCTTCAGGAAGTAAAGGGAGAATCAACTCACCCAGTACCAGGTTTCCATCTCTGTAGACACTTGGCTTTAGGCATTTGAAGCAGCTTGGATAAGTCACCCCACTTAGAGTGTGGAAAGGCCGCAGGAGTAGGAAGAGACACATCAGAGTGAGGAACATTTCAGGGTCTGCCCGACATGGAGACAGAGCCCTGTGTTCAGGCTGAGCTGAGGGGAAGATGGGGCTGGAGTGAGTCTAAAGGTTCAGGTCTCCCCATGGGTGCCACCGAGTGTCTCTACTTCACTGCCTCTCAGCCTGTGAAAACACCTTGGGGCCTGTGCCAGGCTGGCATGCCAGACGAGGGCACAACTAGAAGGAGCAAGAAAGGGAGTCGTAGTGCTGACACCTCACCCTCGGTGTCTCTGGGATCAGAGCAGGTCGTTTCCCTCTTTTTACTGTGTCATTTCAGTCCCGTCCAGGAGCTCTGGAGAACCCCCTATCTGGGAGCTCTGCACTTGTCTATCTCCTTGCTGGCAAAAAATATTTTTCCTTTGTTTCTATGAGTTCATCATGATCTGTGACCAACTAGCCTTTGGGGACTGCCTTGCCCTAAGATATAGAGTTCTACAATCTTGTATCCATGATACATGGTCCTGCAAGGAGCTACCAGTGGTTGTGTCAAACGATAGCCTTGAGGGACTTGGCAGGGTTAGAATTAGCTGCAGTTGAAATCAGCAAATGACCTCGGAGCATAATTTCATCTGAGGCTTTAAGCAAGAAAGTAAAAGGTCAGTATCAATCATTGATCAGGAGCTGTGCAATCCACAGACACACCACTTAATTGATCTCAGATAAACATTGATCTCTAATTTATTTATCTCACATCAATAATCTATCTTTCCACCTTCAGGAATAAAGAAAAGCAAAGCTAGCACATGGAAGGAGATAACAAAATAGAACAGAGATAAAATAGGGAAAAGAAAAACAATACAGAAAATCAACAAAAGTAGAAATTGGTTCTTCGAAAGATCAATAAAATGGACAAATTATAACTACATTGACTAAGAAAAAACAGAAGATTCAAATTACTAAAATCTGAAATAAAAGTATGGACATTCCTATTGATTTTACAGAAATAAAAAGGATTACAAGAGAGGACTATGACCAATTGTATAACAACAAATTGGCTAACCTAAATGAAAAGGCCAAAATTCTAGAAACACAACCTAGTCAAACGGAATCATGAATAAACAGAAAATCTGAATAGATCTATAACTAGTAAGAAGGTTGAGTCAGTAAGCAAAAGCCTCCCAAGAAAAGCCCAGAATAAGATAGCTTCACAGCTGCATTCTACCAAATATTTATTACCAATCCCTTTCAAACTCTTCCAAATAACTGAAGAGAATACTTCTAAACTTTTATAAAACCAGTGTCATCCTGGCACCAAAGCCAGAAAATACACTACAAAAAAAGAAAACTACAGGCCGATATCACTGATGAACATAAATGCAAGAATCTTCTAAAACAAAAATAAACAAACTCAAAAAGCCTAGCAAACTGTATTCAATAGTACATCAAAAAATTATTTGTCATGATAAAGTGGATTTATCCCTAAGATAAAGTGATTTTTAAAATGACACTCTTTGAAAAATTTTCCAAATGTATTGAATTTGTAACAGAAGCCAACATAAGGGAAATTCACAAAAAATCTTGACCCTAATTTCTGGTTCTGTCTCTTCCTAACTGCTAAATTGTGTTGACTTTTGATTAATTTCTTGAGATCAATCCAATTAGTATTAATTAGGATGATACCTCGTGGCAGAGGATGTTTGGTTTTATAGGGGTGTGTGTGTGTGTGTGTGTGTGTGTGTGTGTGTGTGATAGAGAGAGAGAGAGAGAGAGAGAGAGAGAGAGAGAGAGAGAGAGAGAGAGGTTGCTGCATCTTATAGCAGGGGACAGGGCAGACTCCTTTCCTTGGGAAAAATGTTCCCAGACCACTCTCGATGGGCTTTGTTTTCATTTATGGCTTGGACCTGCACTCATTGTAGTATCAAACACTCTATATTATGAAACTTAAACATTTTTAGTAGCCACATTAAGAAAAGTAAAAAAGCAAATGGGTCAAACAGATTCTAAAAGTATATTTTAACCCATTATAACCAGAATATTATCATTTGTATATGCAATCAATATAAAAATTAACAACGAGATATTTTACATTCATTTTGTTTTTGTACTGCGTTCCAGAAACCTAGTTTGTTCTTTTTCCTTACAGCACATCTCAATTTGTGAGTTGAATTTTATCAGCCATTCTTGCTCTGTATTTAGATTTTATTAGACTCACAGTAGTCAAATGAAATTCATGTATCCAAGTTGTTCCCCACATACTTACAAGTTTTCCACTTAAAGCTCTATGTCAGATGAATAATGAAGGTCCCTTTTGGTTCTGATAACAAAGGCATCATTGTGACCTTAGCAACAGAAGCAGCTAATGGTGGAGACAGATAGAACTTTGCAGTTGCCTGGGGAGTTGCTTGGAGGTGAGGAGACAAAGACTAGGATGTGGACATCCTTTCCTCAGAGGTTCACTGAGGGGGAAGAAATAGAAAGCAGTAGTTGAGGCGAGGTCCCTGGAAGGTTAGGTGAGGGGTTTCTGTGTAGTCAGGAGAAACTTGAACATATTTAAATTCTGAAGGAAAGATTCAGTAGAAAAAGAGAAGTTGAAGACATGGGGGCCAAATTGGAATATTGGGGGCGTCAAATTACCGCAAAGGAAGAAGAAATGAAGCTCAGTTCACCCCGGAAGATAAAGGAAATCTCTCTACAAATATCTGTCTATTATCTATCTATCTATCTATCTCATCCATCTATCAATCATCTATCTATCTAACTCATCTAACTATCTAATCATCTGTCATCATCACCTATATCATTTATCTATCTCATCTATCTATCTAATCATCTATCTAGCTAGTCATCTATCATCTTCATCATCTATCTATATCATCTATCTAGCTATCTCGTCTATCTATATAATCATTTATCTATCTATCAACTTTCCTCCCCCCTTTTATTTCGTTAGCTTTAGGGGGTACAAATAGTTTTTGGTCTGGGCTTCAAGTGTTCCCACCACCCCCAGCTGTGCACATTGTCCCGGATAGGCGATTTTGCATCCCTCTGCCCCTTCTCCCCTCCCCTTTCTAAGTCTTCAGTGTCAGTTAGGAAATCTCTTTAAATGTAATTAGAAGAACTTTGGAAGCAGTGGAAACCTCTCAGGGATATTTGCAGATTTTTGCAAATGTTTGTCTGATACATAACATTTCAATCTTTTAGCAATTTCTCTGTGAAATATTAGGTAAGTTAAGGAAATGTGAGGATATTATGAGGAAAAAAGAAAATGGGGAACATTTGAAACTGGCCTTGGGAGAAAATCAAGAAGTAAATATGTCAACATATAAAAAGAAAGTGAAAGTTCCAGGCAGTATGGATTCTTCCTAGCTAATGTTGAATCTTTTATATTTGTGGTGGTATCAAAATATTTAATTGTGAGCTTTTTCTTGAACAGTGATGAGGCCAGCAGTAGCTATGGCTTTGTGGATGATAGGTTTGAAGTTTTACAGGCAGATGTGGTGAGTGACAGGGAATTTTGGATGATTCCAAGGGAATTATTGAGATCACAGACCACGGAATCCAAGAGCCATAGGAATAAGAGGAGTGAGAGGAAGGTGGAGATTGGTGGTCTGGCCTAACTTCTGTTCTTGAGGGACAGGTATTTAGGGTGTGGGTATTTGAATAAAGAAGCTGGAAAACGCACATTTGTGGTGGGTGAATAGTTTTCTGAATTACTTATGTTTGAGCATGACTACTTTTTTTTTTTTTTGAGTTGGAATCTCACTCTGTCGCCCAGACTGGAGTGCAGTGGCCGCTCCCGGCCACCGCAGCCTCGACCTACTGGGCTCCGGCAATCCTTCTGCCTCAGCCTTCCAAGTAGCTGGAACTACAGGCGTGCGCTACCACGACCAGCTAATTTTTTATTTATTGTAGAGATGAGGTCTCACCAAGTTGCCCAGGCGAGTCTTGAACCCGCGGGCTCAGGCAATCCACTCACCTCAGCCTCCCAAAGCGAGGGATTACAGGCTGAGCCACTGAGCCCGGCTTAGCATGACGATATGGGTTGATGGAGAAACTTTTGGAGTAAGGGACTGAGTTTCTAAGAGTGGAGCAGTTGATAATTTCACTGTTGACTTACGTGCTACCAAGAGGTCAATGGGCTAATCAAATGAATAGTCAAATAATGCAGGCTAGCAGGATTTAGGATTTGCTTATTTATTTAGAGCTGGGGACTCACTCTGTTGCCCAGGCTGGAGTGAAGTGGCATGATCATGGCTCACCACAGCCTCGACCTCTTGAGCTCAGGTGATCTTCTCGCCTTAACCTCCTGGGTGGCTGGGACTACAGGTGCATGCCACTGCATCCCCATTTATTTTATTTTATTTTATTTTTGTACAGACAAGGTGTCTCTATTTTGCCTAGGCTAGTCTCAAACTTCTGAACTCAAGCAATCCTCCCACGTCAGCCTTCCAAAGTTATGGAATCACAGGCATGAGCCATGATGCCTGGCCAGATTTGAGATTTAGGAAAAGACTGTTGCATGTGTCACGAGAGAAAAATATCAGGACTTGTGCACTTGAGGGTGACAAGGACAAAAAGAGAATAAAATGCTCAAACAGGGAGGGGATTTGTAGGACAGTGGAGGAGAGTTTTGACCTTGAGTTTTATGTACTTGACTCAGATCTGCTTGTTGATGTCCCAGGAGGCAGGTCAGACCTATCCCCAGAGAGAGAGAGAGGAAGGTTGAAAGCCCAGAAGTCCCAAGATCATTATCCTGAGAAGGCAGTCTTCATTTATCATTTTGATCTGATTTCACGATTTATGTTTACAGCTTAAGAAGAAGAGAAGTATGATGGCCAAGAGTTCACAGAGGAAGCAACGTGACTGTGTAAACCAATCCAAACTAAAGCCTGGCTTAAGTATATTGAGTCCTTTGAGGATGTCTAGTTACATCTTCAAGAGACCGGTTACTAGAATTACATCCCATCCTGGCAATGAGGTTAGATACCATCAATGGGAGGAGAATTTGGACAAGCCTCAGCAGATCTGCTGGCAGAAGAGACTGAAGGGACTCCAGGCCTACAGCAGCTCAGGTGAACTGTTGAGTTCTTTGGATCTTGCCAACACCTTGCAAAGACTTACACCTAGCTGCACAGGTGCATTCCTACCAGAGGCCCTTGCTGGCCTACACTCCTGCCCCACGCTCACACCTGCCCAGCATTCAGAGTTGGCAGAGACAGTTCCCGAAGCAGGTGTGGATATCTCACCGTTCCTCTGCAAGCACTTGCTGGTCACCGAGGAAGATATTAGAAAACAGGAAAGGAAAGTGGAGACAGCGAGAGAGAGACTTGCAACAGCATTGACTGCAGACAGACTAGCTAGTGAGGCAGACAAGGCAAAAGACCAAGAAGGACACCCCGTAAAACACTGTGTCCCAAAAGGGAAGACAATGTAGATGAAATAAAACATGGCCCTTTACTACCATCTCTTTGTAGTGTCCATGTAATGCTTTTTTTTTCTTTTTTCTTTGAGCTCTTGAAACTAAAATTTCCTAGTACTTTCTTTAAAAGCCTGATGCGGGTCAGACATGATGGCGCACACCTGTAATTCCAGCACTTTGAGACCAGTCTGGGCAACACAGTGAGACTTCATTTCTATAAAACAACCAAAAAGTTAGCCAAATGTGGTGGTGCACACCTGTAGTCCCACTACTTAGAAGGCTGAGGTGGAAGGATCGCTGGAGCTCGGGAGATTGAGGCTGTGGTGAGCCGTAATGGTGCCACTGTACCCTAGCCTAGGCGACGGAGTGAGTCCTTGACTCAAAAAATCATCAAAAAAAAAAAAAAAAAATCTGATGCTTTACCAACTGAGCTATCCAGGCTCCCACCTAGCACTTTTTAAAATTTTTTCATTTTTTTTGAGTTGGAGTCTCACTCCTTCGTCCAGGCTGGAGTGCAGTGTCATGCACACTCACAGCCACCCCAGCGTCGACCTGCAGGGTTCTGGTGATCCTTCCACCTCAGCCTTCCGAGTAGTCGGAACTACAGATGCAAGCCACCGTGCCCAGCTATTTTTTATGTTATTGTAGAGATGAGGTCTCACCAAGTTGCCTGGGCTGGTCTCGAACCCGCGGGCTCAGGCAATCCACTCGCCTCAGCCTCCCAAAGTGCTAAGATCACAGGCTGAGCCACCGAACCCGGCCTGCACTTTCTTTATTATGCTTCTTTGTGTGACACAAGAGAATACAGACAGCAATTTTTTTTTTTTTTTGAGGTGAGAGGTGGGGCTTCGGGTGAGGGCAAAAGATTTTTCCTTTCTCATGTTACAGTCCCATTTTCATTTACTATGTTTTTTTTTTGAGTCAGAGTCTCTGTCACCCAGGCTGGAGTGCAGTGGCATGCTGACGGCCACTGCAGCCTCGACCTGCTGGGCTCAGGCGATCCTTCTGCCTCAGCCTTCTAAGTAGCTGGAACTACAGGTGCCTGCTTAATGTTTTTGATTTATTGTAAAGAGGAGGTCTCACCATGTTGCCCAGGCTGTTCTTGAACCCCTGGACTCAGGCAATCCTCTCATTTCAGCCTCCCAAAGTGTTGGGATTACAGGCTTGAGCCACCACATCCAGCCTTCATTTACTATTTACACTATTTATTTGTATTTTATTTCATTTCTTTCAGATTCAAAGAGTATGTGTCCAAGTTTGTTACATGAGTGAATTGCGTGATGGTGAGGTTTGGGCTTCTATTGAACCCATCACTTAAGTAGTGAGTATGGTACCCAATAGGTAGCTTTTCAACCTTGGCCTCCCTCCCACTCTTTCTCACTCACTCCTTATTCCCTTTAGGAGTCCCTTGTGTCTGTTTTATCTTTAAAACCATTTTTTTGAGTAAGGGGTCTCCTTCTGTCACCCAGACTGGAGCACAGTGGCTTGATCATGGCTTACCATAGCCTCGATCTCCCAGGCTAAGGCAGTCCTTCTGTCTCAGCCTTCCAAGTAACTGGGACTACGGGTGTGTTCAACACACTTGGCTAATGTTTTGATTTCTTTGCAGAGATGAGGTCTTGCTGTGTTTCCCAGGCTGGTCTCAAATCCTGAGCTCAAGCTGTCCTCCTGCCTTGGCCTCCCAAAGTGCTGGGATTGCAAGGCGTGAGTCACCCCGCTCAGCCTGTTTTCATCCTTATGTCTGTGTGTACCCAGTGTTTAGCTCCCATTTATGAAGAGTAAAATCAGGAATTTTATTTTAAGAAAATTACTGTATATATTTAAGGTGTACAACATGATGTTTGGATATATACAGTTGACCCTTGAACAATGCGAGGGGTGGGGCACTGACCCCTCCACACAGTGAAAAATCCAAGTATAACTTTGACACCCCCTCAGACTTAATTATTAATAGCCTTCTGGAAACATAAACAATTGATGAACATACATTTTGAATGTTTTATGCATTGCGTACTGTATTCTTACAATAAAGCCAGACAGAGAAAGAACATGCTCTAAAGAAAATCATAAGGAAGAGAAAATAGATTTACTATTCATTAAGTGGGGTGGTACAGTATCTGTATTATTAATGATACAGAAAATAAAATTTTAAATAATTATTAAAAATGAATTGCTTTGAAATTTCATCTTCTCTGTGTTTCTATGTGGTAATCATCTGGACTCTTATAATGAAACACTATTTAAGTGCTGGGTTCAATAGAAGCCCAAACCTCACCATCACGCAATTCACTCATGTAACAAACTTGGACACATACTCCTTGAATCTGAAAGAAATGAGATAAAATAAAATACAAAAATAAAGCAAACTAATTTAGACAGACTGATTTTTTTCTTTTCCCAATTACTGTTTTTTCATCCCAATATGTTTTCCTGGGTTTACATTTATTCTCCTTTATTTATTTATTTTGAGTTGGAGTCTTATGCTGTCACCCAGGCTGGAGTGCAGTGGCACACTCACGGTCACCCCAGCATTGACCTGCTGGGCTCTGGTGATCCTTCTGCTTCTGTCTTCCAAGTAACCAGAACTACAGGTGTGTGTTACCACATCTGGCTAATTTTTGATTTATTGTAGAGATGAGATCTCACCTAGTTGCCTGGGTTGGTCTCGAACCTGCGGGCTTGGGCAATCCATTCGTCTCGGCCTCCCAAAGTGCTGGGGATACAGGCTGAGCCACTGAACCTGGCCTATTCTCCTTTTGTTAAAAAAAAATTTAGTCAGGTGCAGTGACTCATGCCTGTAATCCCAGCACTTTAGGAGGCCAAGGCAGGAGGATTGCTTGAGCGCAGGAGTTCGAGACCAGCCTGAACAACATAGTAAGACCTTGTATCTAGAAAAATAAAATTAGCCAGGCATGGTGAGTGTGCTTGTAGTTACAGCTACTCAGGAGGCTGAGGTAGAAGGATCACCTGAGCCTAGGAGGTCAAGGTTGTGGTGAGCTATGATCATGTCACTGCACTCCAGCCTGGACTACAGAGTTAGACTCTGATTTTAAAAAAAATATTCATTTTTCTTGTGCTTCCTAGACATCAAACATTTCTTTCCCTGATCTGCATTCTCTACTGTTTTTTTCACCAAAGACCTACAGGAGATCAACTGTGAGCCAATCTGTATGTCTAGAAATGCCTTTCTCTCTTTTTTTGACAGAGAGTTTGGGTATACAATCAAGGTTCTAAGTAATTTTGTCCCCTTCATTGTCCCTTCATTGTCCAGTTATCTAATGTTTCCGAGCTTCCAAAGTTTTAGCCAAAAAGTGGGACTAAAGCCCTCAAGGCTAGTAAGGGTAACTGGGATAATACACGCAGAGCCTGACAACCATAGTGCTTAGCAGATTCTTAAGTTGTCAATAGCTATTCTTATCATTCTTGTAATCTTTACAGAGTGCATTCTCAGAGAAGGACTGCTTAAGACTGAGAATCCAAGGTTTGTACCAAAAACATCTGAATGGGTGGCATTGCTGGAATTTTAATTCCTCGCCCTTGGATGTCATCAGTTGTGGTAGTCTGCAAAATGTGTAGAGATATTGTGATTGATTCCAGAAAACCGAAGGCAAGACAGCACAGCTAGCCTCAGGGCTGTTTCCTGGGGAGGCCTCTTCTATAACTGTCTACTTAAATCCAGTACAGAGAAATATTTTCTTTTTTGAGTCAGGGTCTCTGTTGTCCAGGCTGGAGTGCAGTGACATGACACTATGATCATGGCTCATGGCAGCCTCAACCTCCTGGACTCAGATCGTTCTTCCACCTTAGTGTTCTGAGAAGCTGGAACTACAAGTGTGTACCATCATGCCTGGCTTATTATTTTTTTTTTGAAATAATAATTAAAAGAGACAAGGTCTCTTTATGTTACCCAGGCTGGTCTTGAACTCCTGGGCTCAAGCATTCCTCTCACCTCGGCCTTCCAAAGTGCTGGAATTACAGGAATGAGCCACTATGCCCAGCCCAGAGAAAGATTTTAATTTTTTAATTTTTTAATTTTTATTTTTATTTTTATTTTTGAGTTGGCGTCTCACTCCATCACCCAGACTGGAGTGCAGTGGCCGCTTCCGGCCACCGCAGCCTCGACCTCCTGGGCTCCGGTGATCCTTCCGCCTCAGCCTTCTGAGTAGCCGGAACTACAGGCGTGCGCTACCACGCCCGGCTAATTTTTTTGATTTATTGTAGAGATGAGGTTTCGCCTGCCCAGGAGGTCGAGGCTGCGGTGGCCGGAAGCGGCCACTGCACTCCAGTCTGGGTGATGGAGTGAGACGCCAACTCAAAAATAAAAATAAAAATAAAAATTAAAAAA
>CAUYQG010215184.1:0-15397 GCA_963574415.1 Tarsius wallacei | reverse complement strand
ACATACAAGATGAATCATAGGATGGGGGAATGGAAGGCACGAGGAAGTCAAGGGTAGAAAAAACAGGGTAACAGAGATGACCAGGATCTGAGGCTAGGCCACTGGGAGAATAAAAACGACAGCGGCTGAGAAAAGAACATGGAGAAACGAAGTGGGGAATGTTCTGGAGGAGAGATAAAAACTTTCTTCTGGATGTATTTAATGCGCTGTATCTGAGGAGTCTTGTCTAGTATGAGGTGATTCCAGTGCACAATCAGAAAAGGGACTCTGGAGTGTGGAAGACAGATCAGGACTAAACACCCAAATTCTGGAGTCATTCGCATATGAGGACAGATAAGGACAGTTCGAGTAACAGGATCGATGGTGTCAAAGGGATAATGCAGGGTGAAAAAATTAAAGAGAACGCATATATTGCAGAAATAAATTAATTCAGGAGACAGGGTCAAGAGAAGTCTCAGGGAGAGAGAGACAGCAATACAGCTAAAGGCGAAGAGAAAGAAAACCAGCAGGAACAAGTGCTCAGGGTTGTCGAGAGAGCGGGCAGACTGAAGATGGAGAATTTGCCCTGAAACGAGTGGTCAGGCTCTCTCACTTCCGGGGACCCAGGAGTATGCTCAAAATCGGATGTTTTGCAGAAATAAAATATTTTAGCTGCAGCTGGTTAAGACCTCTGCTGCTTTCCACTCTGATTTCCTCTCCATCACTGTCTGCTGTCATGAGTGCAACTGTGTGTGAGCATTTTCAGACTCACCTAAGGAGAATTTGGCTTGGGAATATTTTAAGTGTGACTTGTGGGAATGTGTCTACATCATTTAAAGTCACGTGTGAGTAGAGTTAAGTAATTGTTAGAGCTCTAGGGTAGGAATGACTTCCCGGGATAGCTCCCATCCCTTCGTACGTATTCACTTGGAGTCATGACTGAGGCTCAAGGATTGTATCACAACACGTTCTGTACAGCTCAGAGTGGGGAATATGTGAGCAGTCAAGGAGGAACAAGGTTTAAATATATAGAGCTGTAAATTAATCTGTAGGAAAATCCTTCCAATCGGCAAACAAAACATTTTACACAAAGGATTTTCTTCTCTATGCCTGGTCAAAACAGTTCTCTTCTGTCAGTAATACCAAAAGCATACGACACTGAAATACAAAAAAAAAAATTTTGATAGCAATGATAAAAAACATAATTTATCAGCCTGTCTTGTTTGTGGGATACAAATTATAGGAGTACTGCAAACAAGCCTGTGTGAGGAGGTACATGTTTTATGCAGCTCAACTATCCACACTAAACTATCTTAAGACTACTCGAGGAAAATCTGCATCATTTTTACATTCCATCTTTCAAAATTATATCACAAAATTTCCATCACACAAGGGTAATCAAACTGTACACTCTACAGTAAAAAATTGATAATATACAGAACTGCAAGGCAGTTCACAGAAATACTGTATTTTAAAACTGTGCAGTGTTTATGGTGTTTGGCAGCTTTTAAAATGTGTAACTGCAATTTATTTTTCATTCTAATAATTTACGGAGTATTCTCTGTCTTAAGGAGTATGCCCATGTTGTGTTAGCATCAGGTTACACAGGCTCTATCCCTGATAACAGACCTTGCCTTCAAGAGCACAATGTCACCAGAACTGTAGCAACAGAACTCGGATTGCAGTGAATTAAAGAGAATTAAAACTCTTCACAAAAATAACACCATAAAAAGAATAGAAAAAGAAAGGCATGAACTGGGAGACATTTGCAAGACATTTAACTTAACAAATTATTACTATTGGGGATATAAAAACAAAACTCCTATGAAACAAGAAGAGACAAACAGAAAAGTGAGTGAAAGCCTGAAAAAGCACATCAAAGAAAACCTGAATGATCCATCATCTTCAAAAAAAAAAAAAGCTCAAGCTCATTATAAATGAGGGTATGCACACATAACATCATGAATGAGGCTGGGCACAATGGCTCATGATTGTAATCCCAGCACTTTGGGAGGACGAGGCGATAAAAAATAAAAAATAAAAAAATTAGCCAGGTGTGGTGGCACGTGCCTGTAGTTCCAGCTCCTTGGAAGTTTGAGGCAGAAGGATTGCCTGAGTTCAGCAAGCCAAGGCTGTGGTAGCCGTGACTGTGCCCCTGGAATCCAGCCTGGGCAACAGAGCGAGACCCTGACTGACTCAAAACAAATAATAATAATAATGACATCATCCACACCATGCAGATTGGCAAAGCACTTACTGTTGAGGGTACAGAGCAACGGGAACTTTCCCTGGTTGTAAGGGCAAATACAAATTGGCACAAATACTTTGGGAAGCAATTTGGCAATACCAAGCCAAGTTACAGATCCACAGCCTAGTGAAGCAGCAATACCCTTCCCAGATTTAAAAAAATGTGAAAAAAATTCCTGTATCTGTGCATATTCTATAATTGAAACAGCAAACATCAATAACAGAAATAATCCCAATGTTTTTCAACGTCTAAGTAAACTGAGGTGTGCTCATATGATGAACTACAAAACAGCAACAACAATGGACAAACTGCTGTCTCATACTTCAATATGAATGAATCTCAAAAACTTAACTTTGAATACAAAACCTTCCTATAAAAAGAATATACAAAGTCTGTTTTCAGTTGTATAAAGGCGAAATCAGGTAAACCTAAGCAATACTGCCTAGGGAGGCATACATTTGTAATGAAACTGTAGTGATAGATGCTTCAATGAAACCCATGATAGCGTTTTGCTCTGAACCAGGGAGTGCACAAGGTGTTTTGGGTGGGCACCACGGTGGCCTTCCAAGGTACTGTTACTGTTCCATGAATATTTCTTATGCCTAGTGGTAGGTATGTAAGTTTTCACTGTATTACTGTTTTAAAAACCCTAACCATATGTTACATATACTCTTGTATGCATGCAGTTTCACAAAATAAAATTTGTAAAAAGGATTACAGAGAGGCAATAAAAGTTCCCTCACCTTTAATAAATTGTGACTCAAGAATAAGGTGATGGTACAAATAACTGACAAGCCACAAATACCTCCCTACTCGAGGTCAAAATACAGTCAAGAACTACAAATAATCTTGTTTTAATCTATTCTTAATAGAACTCTAAGTTATCCCTAGGTGATAAATAAATACCTAACATGCCATTTTTATACAATACTAGTAGCCTGAATTCACAAATGAAGTTGTGCATTCCTAAGTCATCAAAAATTCTTGTGCCATATCTTCCACTGTCTCAATGCTGCCCTTTTAAGAGAGTAGGCTCTAAACCTCTTAGGCTGCCTACAGTCAGCCACAGAGCTATCAAATCCAGGGGCTAGTAACAGGTGCACATCAAGTATAATTCTTAGCCCTAAAAAGATGAAAGCATACTTGGAAATACAATGCCATACAACTGCCAACTATAGCACCACCAGCCGCAAAGGAAACGCTGGGCAGTTCAGGATATAGTAGTTTTAGGACACATATAAAAAGGAGGTTGTAGAAACTTTTGCATCTACCAAAAGTCTTGCTAGTACAACTTTTTTCTCCAGTCTGGAAGCAGCAAGTGCAGCTGTGTGTGGGAGAAGACAGATTCACATACCTGGAGTCAGAAATCTGGGCAGTCTTGATTATTTCACTTACAAGTTTGTGAATAATAGCATTCACAACACTGACTAGGTAAATGATGATAAGAGAAATTACTAGGCCTATATATTATAGTTATGTTAAAAAAAAAAAAGTCCCTACTTTATACAAACTGAAAGGTCTGCATATGAAATCATGTCAGGATTTTGCTTCAAAATAAGGGAAGAGAAAATGAGTGGGAATAGAGATAAAGCAAAATTGGTCATAAATCACGAATGGTTGCCGTGTGATGAGCACATGGGGATTATAACTGTTCTGCCCATCTTTTAAAAATCTGTTTACAAACTCCCACAATGAAAAGATACACACACACACACACAGGCACACTTCCCTTATACATTTATTTCCTCTAGGCTAATATTTTTAAATTACATTTTCTTCTAGATTTGCTTTTTCCTCATCCTTCCACCATGACCCCTTCCCTTTGTCCAGTCCCTTCTCCACACTCCAGCCAGAGTAATTTGTTTTCTCAATGCAAAATGTTGTTTCAATGACTTTCAGTGACTCCACACTGCCGGCAGAATAAAAGCCCAAACTCCTTGTAATGGATTAAGGGCTGGAATTCCTAACTCACCTCCCCAGGGATCTTCTGCTTCTAAAAGAGCTATGCTCTCGTGGCCATGGTTCTCTCAGCCTTGGCACATACTTTTGTTGGCCCCTTCTTTACCTGGCTGGCTCCTAATTACCCTTGGGTCTCACCGGAGGCCTCATTGTTCCTTAAAAACCTTCCTGACAAACAGCCTGCCTGTCACTCCTCTGTGCTGCCCCACCCCTGCACACAACCCTAAAGCAGCACCTGTCAAAGCTGCAAGACAAGTGTTTGTTCCTTACAGGTCTACCTGAGGCTGCAATTCCTTGACTTAAAAGTGACAGGTTCACCTCTGCATTGCCAGGAGCTGGAGCAGTGCCTGTTGCATCCAGAAAGCCCTCCGTGAATATTAGGCAGTTCGGGAATGGTCTTACTCTCTCATATTCTGTCAGCCTCTTCATCAAAGAAAGGAAGAACTAATCAAATGCTGGTACTAGATGAGCTAATTGTAACCATTTTAATAACAGTAATGGGAGGGAGGAGAGGAGAGGAGCTAATAGGTATTAGTATCTTTCTGTCAGTTATTGTTCTAAGCACTCTATTTATATTATTCATTTTGTCAGAAAACCCAAGATAATTGTTAAAAATACAGATTCCTGGGACACATCCCAGAAATGCTGAATCAAAATTTCTTGGGGAAGGGCCCAGGAATCTATTTTTAATGGGTGCCTCATGCATTTCTGATCTTAAATCAACTTTCAGAATAACTACCTTAGCAACTCAGAGCAAAGAAAAATTTATATACCATGTACAACTTTCAATTTGAAGTTCATTATTACAAAATATATGCCATTTTATGATGCTGTATAAATGCACCAATAATCCTAACGATGCCTGTATGACCTTGGGGAATCCATGGGCCCAGGGCTGTCCAATAGAAATTTCTGGGATGACAGAAAAGTTCTATACTTGTGTGATCAAACATAGTAGCCACTGGTCACATGAGCACCTGAAATGTTGCTGGTGGAGTGAGGAACTAAATCTTTGATTTATTTCATTTTAATTATTATTTAGTACCACGTGGCTAGTAGCACAGGTCTAAAAACTATCTGTAATATAAAATCCCTGCTGGCTCTAAAAGCTTACAGTCCTAGATTACAAAAGTGATCTTCAAAACTGTATTCCGGATAGTATTTAAAATAAATATCTGATGAGCACCTACCATGCATCAAGCACTCAGGCTTCATCAAAGATCAAAACCGAACAAAATCCTTGTCCTCATGGCTTACGGTCTTGCAGGAACAGAAAAGACAATACAAACAAATAAAATAAATTAGAAAAACATAACATTACGGTACAATAATAAAGCCATGGAAAAACAGCGCAGATGAAGAAAGAGAACACTGATGAGGGTCAGCAGTATTTACATATGAGGCGCTAAGAGAAGGCCATGAGGAGAAGCTGGTATTTGAGCAAGGCCTAGAAACAAGAACTGAACACGTAAATACTGGGTAAAAGAGTGCAACGGAGGCAGTGAACAGCTACTGCAAAGGCCCTAATGTGGGAATGGACCTGAGGGAGTGAGAAACAGGAGAGTCCAAGTAGCGATGGCAGAGGTGATAGAAAATGAAATCGCAGAGGTCAGGAAGGAAATGGGGGTGGGACGAAGAGAGGATCATGGGTCATTTGGGACTTGAAGGCCACTGTGAGATCTTTGGCCTTTATTCTGAGGAGCCACTGTGAAAGAGTAACATGTCAGATCTTGCATTTCTGTATCACCTCCTTGGTTTCATTCTTGAAATCACTCTGCCAAGATGCCAGGGCAGAAGCAGGGAGGAGAGTCAAGGTTATCTGCTGGATTGCTGGTGAGAAATGAAAGCAGTTTCGTCTACAGTGTAGCAGTGAAAATGGTGAGAAGTGACTCGATTCTGGATGTATTTTAAAGGCAGAACTAACAGTCACGCATGAAATATAAGAATGTGGTATTAAGAGAAGGAGAGGGGTCAGGATTGATCTCAAGTTGTGGCCTAAGCAACTGGAAAAATGGGATGGCCAGCAACTGAAACGGTGAAAGCCATGGATGGAACAGGTTTAGAGGGAAATAGAAAGAGTTGAGTTTTTGAGATGTCTATTGAACAACCAGCTGGAGATCCATCATGCAGATGTAAAAATAAATCAAAGAAATAGCCTGAGCTGGACACTTAAACTAGAAAACTAGTGGCACACAGAAAATACTTACCAGAAACTGGATAAGATCATGAAGGTAGTGAGCATAAACAGAGAACAAGAGGACCAAGACCGTTAAGAGTTCAAACGAGGCTAAGCTATGGTGTAACCATGTGCTCTGTGAGCTATGGCCAGGCCATGTTTCTTACTTTGGCCCCCTCCCCTGCCTAGGGAAGGTGAATCTCCTCTCTCTCTCTCTCTCTCTCTAATTTGCTTTCTAAATAAACTATATTTTCTAATCTAAAAAAAAAAAAGAGTTAAAAAGTAAAGAACTCAGAAGAGGATAAATTAACAAAGAATCATAAAGGAAATATCCAGAATGGAAGGAAAAAAAATCAAGAGACTATGGAAGTCAAGTGAAGAAAGCATTTTAAGGAGGAGGGAGTGATCAATTGTGTCAATTACTACTGAGAAATTAAGTAATGTAAGAATATAAAACTGACCACTGAATTAAGCAATATGAAGTTCAATGGTGATCTTACAAAAGCAGTTGCAGTAGAGAGGCAGAGGCAAGGCTTAATTGAAATGGGTTCAAGGGAAATGGAAAGAAAGGGAGGGATATGGAGTGAGGAACACAGACAATTTTTGCAAAGAATTGCACTTACAGGGAGAGCACCACAAGGAAAGCATAAAAAAGAAGCTGGTTCTAGTAAGCGATGGCAAGGGTAATAGAAAATGGATTCACAGAGGGTCAGGAAGGAAACAGGTGGGGGAAAGGGAAAAAACTGACCATGGGATTAAGCAATGTGAAGGTCAATGGTGATCTCACAAAAGCAGTCACTGTGGAGAGGTGGACGCAAAGCTTGACTGAAATGGCTTCAAGAGAAAATGGAAAGGAAATAAGAGAAAACAAGGGAAGGGAAAACAAAGCCGTACAAGGGTTTTTGCTTGTCTTTATTATTTTTTAAGAAGAGAACAATAACAGCCAGTTTGTATGCTGATAATAAAGATCCAATAAAGAGAAAAATCAATGATACAGGACAGAGTTCAGTAAACTATTTGGTCTATGGACTAAATATGGCCAGCCACCTGGTTTGTAGAGCCTAGGAGCAATGAATGATTTCTACATTTCTGAATGGTAAAATAGAAAAATAAAAAGAATAACAACATATGAAATCCTTATGCTTAATCATATAATAATATTATGTTTTAAAATATAAATATTATGTTTTTATAATATATGAAATTATGTCAAAATCAAATTTCAGTGTCCACAAATAAAGCTTTATTGGAACATAGCCACGCTCATCATTTATGCACTGTTTATGACTGCTTTTGCATAACAACAGCAGAGTCAAGTTGTGACAGAGATTATAGGTGACATTCTAAATAAGTCCCACCGCTGCACAGTGCAATAGGAATCACAATGACAGTTCTAACTTGACAGCATTTCAAGCAACATGCATATCGTATTACCATGACACTATTTTCCTTACTACCAATGCATATATCAAAAGAAGAAAGAAGATAAATGAACTTCAAGTCATGCTATGAAGGCATAGTGGAATGTGGATTATTTTGCTACTCAAACAGATAGCAAAGTATTTTGTTTATTATGCAGTGACACTATAGCTATGGTAAAAGAATACAATATATTTCAACATCACTAACATAAGCATCCATCAAAATGTTCCCAACTGGAAGAAAAGCGATGGTTAAAAAAAATAGAAAATTTAAAAAACAATATCCCATTACAACAGAACTACTTTCTTCACAAATGTAAAAATAAAAATGATGATGCAATCAAAGTAACTTTTCATACAGCACCTTTGTTAGACAAGCAAAGAAAGCTATTTATCAATGGTAAGTTAATTAAATTATGTTACACTGCATCAGTCAAAGATGTTTACAAAGAAAATAAACTTGTTAAGACTATTAGGCTTTTGGTGAAAACACTGCTCAGAGAGCTGAGAAATTTGGGAGCGGCATTAATATTCAATTTGAAAACAAGGCAAATGATTTCTAATTGTTTTCCTTGGCTCTTTATATGTCAACAGATAAAAAGATACTGCTTCTTTGTTGTTTATTTGAGAAGTCAATGCTGAGTTTGAAATTACTGGAAAATTAGTCTCTATGAATGAATAGTCTTCGTGGACTAACTACGGCAAAGATTAAAGACATCTAATTGAATTAAAGTTAATTGAGTTAAAGATTAAAGAACATTAATTAAAGAAGTTTAAAGGTTTAAAGAGTCCTGGAGTGAAATCTGCTAAGATGTGTTACAGGCGATGGTGGCAAAAATGTGTAAAATAGAAAAAGGTAAATTTACAAAGCAAGCGAAAATTTAAGGTGTTTAAAGGTTATGATTACTCACTGTATTATTTATCAGCAGGTACTTTATGAAAAATATTCACATCTATCATCTGTTATTGAACCAAAAGCGTCAATGGTAAAATTCATTTGCTTTCATGGACTTAACCATCATTAATTCTGTGAATTTTGCCAGAAATAGAAGTTGAATGTCTGATGTGCCTTACTTACCACATAGTAATTTGATGGGTTAGCAGTGGCAAAGTTTTAGTGTCATTTTTTGAGCTCAGGTTGAAATTATTCTGAATGAGAAGACTCGCCTTTAACCATCTAATGGCCTAGGAAATTAGCTTTTGCGGCCAGTCTTTATGATGTATATTAGGTTAATTCAACCTAGAATCACAAGAAACTACAGAAATTATATGCAAAAGCTATCTTTCAGTAAAATCATTTTGAAAACTAATGCTTGAACCCACAAGATTCGAATGTCAAGCTGCTTTTTCAACTTCACATACTGTCAAAAGTTACAAGAGCCAGGTGGGGTGCAGTCCCAGCTATTCAGGAGGTTAAGGTAACAGGATCACTTGTGCCCAGGAGTTCAAAGTCTCTAAATAAATAAATAAACAAGACAAGAAGCAAGATCTCCATTTCTACATCAATTTGCCATAGATACATTTTCTGAGCTCAATTTACAATTTCAACACTCCAACAGCAGTTTTGGACCTTGATGTAATACCCAGAAATTTCCATGTATCAACATCCACTTAAGACAGTCACAACTGTTTCTATTTATATAAAATGTCCAGAAAAAGCAAAACTATAGAAACAGAAAGTAAATTGGTTTCTTAGGATGGGGATGGGAAACCAAGGGTGAGAGTGGAGAATGACTGCTAATAAGATCGGGGTTTTCTCTTAGGGGGCATAAAAATGTTTCAGAATTGGACAGTGGTAATTAATGGTCTCACATCTTGTGAATTTACCAAATAACACTGAATGATACACTTAAATATGTGAATTACATGGTATGTAAAATATATTTCATAAAATGTTTTTAAAGTCTACCTAACTGTACGATTGAGGAGCTACTACCCAACCTTCAATTAGAAGTAATTAATTTTACAACATAGTGAAATTCTAAAAGGCAGATATCAAGAGAAGAATCGAATAGAATCCTATTTAAAAACTTCTACATCATGAACGTACATACATGCCAGTGGACTGACATCTGTATTTGTCAATATGTATCCGTGTGAAAAGATGTTTTAAAGATAAAATGTGTAGGCAGGGTTCGGTGGCTCAGCCTGTCATACCAGCACTTTAGGAGGCCAAGGTGAGAGGACTGCCTGAGTCCATAGGTTCAAGACCAGCCCGGGCAACTTGGTGAGACTGCATCTCTACAAAAAATAAAAAATTAGCTGGATGTGGTAACGCACACCTGTAGTGCTGGCTACTTGGAAGGCTGAGGTGGAAGGATCGCTGGAGTCCAGCAGGTAGACGCCGGGGTGGCCATGAGCGTGCTACTGCATTCCAGCCTGGGCAGTGGTGTGAGACTCTGACTCAAAAAAAAAAAAAAAAAAAAGATAAACTGTGTAAAATCTCAATACAGATTAGTATGACTCATGAGTATGTGCAATCAATTTTGATAGGGAATGCTAATTTTGAACCCTAATCAAGCAAAACTTATCTCAAAAGAAAGAATTCTACGATTCATATGAGCAAATCTGTATTACCAATTTTAAAATACTTTATTATTATAAAATACTAGTATCATATTTTCAATTTTGTCAATAAAAATATGTGGAAATTCGTTTTTTCTCTTGTAATATAAAAGTAACTATATAATATTCTTCATTTTGTCACTTACCCCTGTGAAACCGAAATATTTACTATCTAGCCCTTTACAGAAAATGTTTTCTAGCCTTTGGTATAGGACAGGGAAAGAATAAATGTTATAAAAATTATTTGAATCAACACAAAAAGAAAGCTATTGCACCAATGATTGGTTTAATTTGAACTTTTAAAACATGCATTTGAAATGATTAGGCACAATTGCTAGCATGAAGATAGGACATACAATAATCCAAAGGCCTGGAAGTCCAAGATCAAGGCAGGAGATTCTCTGTTTGGTGAAGGCCCGCTCCTCATAACAGATGGTTTTGAGGTGTCCTCACATGGCAGAAGGAGCAGATAAGCTCCCTAAAGCCTCTTTTATAAGGGTACGAATCCCATTCATGAGGGAGGAGCTCTGATGACCTAATCCCCTGTTAAAGGCCCATCCCATCTCTTAACACTATTGCATTGGTTTCTGAGTTTTGACATGTGAATCTGGGGAGGACACATTCAGATCACAGAAGTACTTATTTTCCAAACATCAAAAAGTTACTTAATGTAATATACACATGGTAACAATACTGATTATTAATATTGTATCACTCTGCTCCCTATTTTTATATAAAAACAGAACATTACAGATAAAGAATACAATTCCTTGCTATTCCTTTCTTCCTTCCCAGAATTAGACACTCATAAATCTGATTTTTTTAATATTATACTATACACAGATCTCTGAACAATGTATTGTGGCTTTGTGTCCTTTAAAATAGGACTGCATTGAAATGGCTTAAGTTCTGAAATTCGATGTTTTTACTTAATACCGTATTTTCAATGGGCATGTATACATATATATTCATGTTACTATGCATATATTAAGTAAATAAGCTCATATGCAGCTAAATATTCTACTTTATGAATATACCAGAATTCACTTATCCATTTATTAATTACAGAAAGGTGTTTCCAAGCTTTTACTACTACAAATAATGTTGCAGTACATATTCTTATACAGTATGAATGCAGTTTTTCTTGAAACAGGCAGTTATGAATATCCCCTTTCCCCAACCCTAACTAGCACTTGATTCACATCAGACTTTTTGATCTTACTACTCTTACACATAAAATACCATCTTATTTTGTTGTTGTCTTGCATTTTCCTCACTAGTTTGAATCATGTGTCCTAAGAGTAAGTTTGAGCATTTTTGTATACATTTATTTGCAATTTATGTCATTAAACTTTGTATTTTTTCTGTTGGGTGGTTTGTCTTTTTCTTAATGATTTGTATGAGTTTGTAGATACAAAAATTTAAAATTTGATTACACATACAGGCTTTAAGCATATCTGGACGTTATTTCCCTCATATGATGAGATAAAGAACCTAATTTTTATATGGAAAGTCAACCATACTTGCATATTCACTGAAATGTCTACTGTATTTTCACTGATTTATGGGGCAATCCCTATTGTGCTCCAGGTTCCCATACACAACTGGGCTTCTTTCTTAGGTCTTTTCTCTGTTCCACTAGTCTATCTGTTTATACCTGTAAAAATACTAAACTACTTATTGCTGTGGTCTGAATGTTTGTTTCCCCCTAAAACTCATGTTGAAACCTAGACCCCAAAGTGAATAATGCTAAGAAGTGGGGCCTTTGGGAGGGGATTAGGTCATGAGGACTCCACCCTAAGAAATGGGATTAATGCACTTATAAAAGTGCCTTGAGAGAACTTATACTGCACCCTGTAATGTGAGGACACAAAGGTACCATCAGATAGACATTCTGGCATGTTGATCCTGGACTCTCAGCCTCCAGAAATGTGAGCAATACATTTCTATTGTTTATAAGTTACCCATTCAAAAGTGTTCTTCTATAGCAGCCTGAACAGATTAAGACACTTATCTTTAAAACATATCTTGATATTTACTGCAGCAAGTTTTTTCTACTTGTTCACTCAAAATTTTCATTGTTAACCTTGGATCTTTATTCTTCAACAGATATAAAATAAATCTGCGTATAAACATTAAATTTAAAGGTTAGTTCAGAAAAACTGACATCTTTATGACATTGTACCTTCCCATTCAACAGGACGTATCTCTCCATTAATTCAGGTCTTCTTTTATAGCCCTTGTTGTTTAATCATTTTCTCTGTAAGGATACTGTATGTCTTTTGATTCACTTCTAGGAAGTTGAACATACGCTGCTTTTCTAATTTATTCCAGCTGGTGAATAGTACACCAAGACTTCTGCAGGATGTGCCTAAACCCAGGTAATCTACAAAACTGGCTTATTAGTTCTAATAGTTTATCTTTGGATTCTCTTGAACAGCCTATTGACCAGTTAGTCCCTTGAAAACTGTAAGTCTGTATTGGTTTGGCTAGGACGACTACAATAAAGCAAAAGCAAAACATTTGACAGCAAAAATCACTGTCTTTTTTTGATTTGGTGAAAATGCTTCTAAGGTTTCAACACTAAGTTTTATATTTACTGCAATCATCGGTATACCTTCAAAAGCCTAAGGAATTTCTTATTTTTAATTTCAATGAATGCTTTTTTTCATCTACTAAAATTATTATATGGTTTTGCTTCTTCAACTTATTAATATGATAAACAATATGAAATGGATCTGTTGATGTTAAATAAAGCATATTTGAATTCCTTGATAGTGATGTAAGAGTGGATTTTTTAAGTGAATTTGAATTGTTACCGTTTTACTTAGGTATAAAATTAATATTAAACAAAAATGGGACTATAATATCCTTCTTGTGCATTCTCAAGCCTGCCTTTATTTATCAAACTTAGACTAACTTCACAATATGAACACTTTACAATGTGCAAAGGTTTCATATACACCAACTGCTATGGTCTAAATGTTCCCCCAAACTGTTATGTTGAAACTTAAATGACAATGTGGCAGTATTAAAAGGTAGGGCCTTTAGGAAGTAATTATGCTATGAGGGCAGAGTCCTTATGAATGGGATTAGCAACCTTATAAAAAGGGTTGAAAAAAGTTGCATTTTTGCCTTTCTGTCTTTTCTGCCATGTGAGGACACAGTGTTCATACCCTCCAGAGGTCAAAGTATACAAGGCACCATCCTGGAAGCAAAAGTCAAGGCCCTCACCAGACACCAAATGCCAGTGCCTTGATCTTGGACTTCTCAGTCTCCAGGTGATGAGAAGCCTCCAGAACTATGAAAAATAAATTTCTGTTAGTTATAAATTACCCAGTCCAGGTATTTTGTTAGAGCAGTAAAAATAGACTAAGATACCAACCCACTTTCCAAGAGCCACACAGTTATTAATCAGATAACTCTAAGGTTCTTTCCATCAGTGAGAAATTAGGACATAAATCCACTAACCCATCACTCAGGCTCTACATTTGTATTTGTCCTGACCATATTTCACCTACTACCTTAATCTTCTCATTTTTATGTCCTCCTCTGTAGACCAAACAGACTAATCAGAGCTCGAGCCACACCTTAGTTACCATGAAAACCAAATAATCACCAGAATTTCACTGCCTCTACGTCACAAAACATAAAAACTTTTAAAACCAGTGGCTCTAAATCTTTTTGTGCTAAGGTTTCAAAAACGTAATACATGCACTAGACCTACTCATAAGGGAAAATCGATTTTCCGTAAGATTTCAGGGCATGTATAATCCTTCTGAAGATAATCTGTGAACTAATAGACTCTCAAACTCAGAACCTGTGTGTTTAAGAGTGAGTGTGTGTGTGTGTGTGTGTGTGTGTGTGTATGCACATGCATGTGCATGCGGGAGGAGAGGGGGCTAAAAGAAAACATATAGAAAGCTTTCCTCTAAAACAAAACATTCTATAAAGTGATCTTTTTGCCATGACAGCCATATCTGCTTCTTCTCTTTCTCGCCCTTCCATAAACCAACTGCAAACCTGCTCGCCAAGGAAAGATGAATGACTTTTCTTTAGGTCTCTTCGATCTTATTCAAAGGTAACATGTGAATGATGCAAACCCACTGCTATTCTTCTCACCAGGAACTGAGTAAATTACTTTCGCATACCATAAAGTCATCAACTTTTGACATTTTTTTCTCTATAAATTTATCAGTGACATACCAAAGATGACCCGAGAAACAACCATTTGCTTATCATATAGAAACTAAAAGCCTTTAAAGGGTAGGTATGTAGGTAAAGCAACTGTTTACGTTGCTTTCAAGTGGGATCTAGCATAGCAGAGCAGCATCTATAAATATATCATTAATGATAACTAATCTATGAGAAGACAATGATCATAAATTATTATATAAAATGTGATATTTACACAGTATGCAACGCAGGAACACATTTTTGGAGGCCGGGGGTGGAGGTTAGACTGTGGAATTCTCCCACATGGGCACCAATGACACATTTTTGCTATAGAAAATACCAAATCATCTACGAAGTGCGATAAATACTGAAAAAGTATCTTGTATTAGCTTATAACATATCTATTTTTTCAACAAAATCAGTCTTTTGTGTAAAAATGTTAAATTGTTGAGATCCAAAAATTAATTCCCTCTCACACTTTACAGAGGAACTTTTTCCAAATACTGCATTCACTTTGAAATGAGGTGATTCATGACAGGAAGATTACTATAGGGGAAAATATAGTTAAATAGCCTGTAAATGATTTAAATGAGATATTACAAATATAATGAATATCCTAAACATAAAATAAAGTCCAATTTTTAATTACTTTAATTTTTGCCCCAAATTTTTAGAAACATTTTAAAGACCCAAGTACTCCTCGGCATTATCCCGTGTCTGTGAGTGCTCACACTATCTGATTTGAAAACATTTTAAATTTAGTAAATACTGCTGCTCCTTAAATTATATGTATCCAGTGGTATTGTACGGAGAGAAAACTGAGAAACCAGTCATGAAACAAATGTCCAGCGTTTACATAGTTTTAAAATCTAG
>CAUYQG010215174.1:0-47745 GCA_963574415.1 Tarsius wallacei | reverse complement strand
AGGTGAGTGGATTGCCTGAGCCCGCGGGTTCGAGACCCGCCTGGGCAAGCGAGACCTCATCTCTACAATAAACCAAAAAATTAGCCGGGCGTGGTAGCACACACCTGTACTTCCAGCTACTTGGAAGGCTGAGGTGGAAAGATCGCTGGAGTCCAGCAGGTCGAGGCTGCGGTGGCCGGGAGCGGCCACTGCACTCCACTATGGGCGACAGAGTGAGACTCCAACTCAAAAAAAAAAAATTTAAAAAAAAAGAAAATGAGGCCGGATGAGAGAGGTTGGGATCACGGGGCAGATCCCTCATGATGGCTTGGTGCCTTCCTCATGGTAGCGAGTAAGGTCTTGCTCTATTAGTTCCTGTGAGAACTAATGTTTAAAAAGAGCCCGGCATACTCAGTGATTTATCACAGAAACAAAGAACTGAGTTCCATATGTTCTCACTCATAAGCTGACCTTGAACGATTATAATGCTATAAGAGAGCGGTTGGCAGGAGTGGGAAACTGTCGGAGTGGGGGTGGGACTGGCAGTTGAGGGAAACTGCTGGGGGAGGGAGGGGCATACCTCATCAGCAAGGGTACCTGTGTGATTAATGCTTGTGTACCTAACCCTGAATTGTACCCCACATCTCTATAATAAATAAACAGCAACAGAAACAACAAAGAACCTGGCACCTCCCTTCCCTGGCTCTCTTGCATGCTTTCTTGCTTCTGTGCTTTCCCTCCTTGAGGTCTCTGCACACAGGCTCCCCTTCTTCCTCCACTAGGAGTGGAAGCTGCCTGAGGCCCCACCGGAAGCAGAGGCTGGCATTGTGGTCCTTGTACAGACTGCAGAACGGTGAGCAAAAACAAGCGTCTTTTCTTCTTAAATTGCCCAGGCTCAGGCATCCACTTCTAACCACACAGACAGACCAAGACAGGTCGTAAGTTGCATGCGGTGGCTTCTATATTCTAAGTGTCGTATAAAGTGGAGACATGAGCTTAGAATGAAATAAGAAGTTTCTAGGTGCTTGAGGAAGGAGGGTTAAGTAGTTGTTCACTGACTTCCTGGCTACCTACCAAAGGTGAAAACACAACTGTGGCTGAAAATGTCATGCCATGATCCCTTCCTCCCTCACTCACAACGGCTTATGTTAATCTCTCCCAGGACTGCAAGACTCCAGCCAAACTCATTTTCTTTCAGTACTTTCTTTATATCTTTGGACAGAACACAATTTCTCTAATTCAGGGCTTTAGAAGACTGATCTTTCTCCACAAAAGACGTTTCTATCCACTCTCCACCATTCAGATGTCAGTAAAAATGTTTCCCTGTCAGGTCGGCTTTACAGGGTGTTTACAAAGCCAACTCTCAGAACTTTCAATGCTCTTTTATTTTAAAAATATTCTGTTTGACAGATAGTAGGTGCTCAACATACATTTATTCATGTATAGGTAGCACTTAGATCTATTTATTAATAGCATTTCCCTAATGCTCCTTCCTTGCTACCTTTCTTTCCATAGCCTAATCAAATGAAAGCCACAGGAAAGTAAAATCCATTTTGGATTCTTCACTCATAACTCTCACACCTAGAACAACTTCTGATAGAAGGCTACCAATAAGCATCTGCTACATAAAACATGGAAGAATGTCAGTGCATTGCACAATAATGTCATTAAATTTAAAGTGATACCACTTAAAAAGATCATGTGATTTTCTCCAAAAAGATGCGGTTTATCAGGTGCACAGATTATCGGGGGTTGGGAAATGTATGGGTCAGACAGAGAGAAAGAGGAAATTATGACATGAATGTGATGGCTGGGTTATTAAGGATCAAAAGGGAAAAGGGTGGTAGAAAGTGAAAGACAATGGCCAGTGATGAACTGGCAGTGCAGTAACAAAGTCTTGCCAAAAGTAATTAAACATGGCAACTCAAAGAACAGAAAAAATGCAATTGGAGAAGATACTATTTGACATGGTTACCTTAGATGTAGCGCAGCTGCTGGTGATGACAAGGTCCGAACTCAGCTCGCATCCCAGGAAGCAAATGACTGAAAAGACATTTTTTAAAAAATGCCCATTGGGGTTAAAGAAGCAAATGAACCAAGGATGTGGGAACTTGGATGTTTCACTCAGATCTCAGACTCATGAGAGTGGTGACAAAAGTGAGGATGCAGGGAAAAACTCTCATCCATATGTTAGATTCTTCCGTTAATGGGGAAGAATGACCAAGAAGACAGGTTATGAGAGCTAAGAGGTGGGGGTAGTGGGTGGCTGAACGGGACGGCACGAGCTTCAAAAGAATAAGAATTTTCTGTCTTTATTGCGGTTTTTATGTCTGCAAACTCTTTAAAAGGGGGCAGAATAATTTGGAAGCTGCAACTGTGAGCAAGGAGGGAAAACTGCTTGTCTCTTTGATCTGATGTGCAGGAGATAGGCAATTAGAACAAAAGAAAACACAAAGGAAAGCCCTTGAAATGGCGAGAAGGGTCCAGGGGAAAGGAACGCTCCAACAGAGATGGTGAAGGCAGCCGTACCTCACGGCACAAGGATGGTGGTTGGATGAGGGCTGGCACCACCCGTTCTCGGGCAGAGACACAACAATTTGTTTTTCTGACAAAAGCGGTGAACACGCGTCCATCACTGTTCACAGTGGCCTCAAATCTAGAAATGACAAGCCATCAAGAGAGGAGCCACCAGCACTACTGAGTCAAGAGTTGTTTCTTTCTTCTTGTTTGCTACCTATCTGCACCCCACACGACACAGGAATATTGACCCTAGGCGCAAAGTCAGGCTTCAATAAGCTGTTGCTCAATAAATATATTCCTCTGACTTACCATTATCTACTGTTTCTTGATTGCTCACTCCTTTACCTGTTAATACATTTTCCCAACTAGTCCCAAAATATCATTTTTCAGCTATTTTCACATGCCAATAATTTCTTTTTATATAACAGATGCTGTTTTTGCTTTCTGTTCTCTGTGCCTAATTTTACTAAAATTGCCATCCATCATCAGTTTGAAGCCTATGGCATCCTGTGACATTTGGAGATCAATTGCTGCGAGAGTAAATTATGAAAAGCTTTGTTTTCATGGACCTATAATTAGTATTGAGATTTTCTAACTTCTGTAATTTACTCAGAATGCCACAATACATAGAAAAGTCTAGATCTAGTCTCAGAAAAATGTTTACATGTCTCTCTTTTTAAAGAACAATTTTTGAGTTTTTGAAAATTCGAAAGTTGAGAACTATTTACTTTTCTGGGTACAAACAGAAAAAAAAAAAATTCCGAGTTTCTTCCTAAAGCTTCCTTTGTCACAGGTCTTTCCTGTCATTAAAATAAACTCCAAAAACGAGAGTCTGCATCATTATTTAACAGTTTACTCTGTGTATATGATAAAACTGGCCTAGTGGAAGTTGGGGCTTGCAAAATGATTTTCTCAATGGCATTTTGTTGTAGAGAGATAGGCTATATACTAAGCATGATTGTTTAGATTATATTTGAAGCATAACAAAAATGCATGTTCTTAAGAATGACTTTAAAAAATATTTAATGAGTATTCTCATTTGCTAGATGCAACTTTCTGTTGCTATGATTTAGAAGTAATAAGACATGGTGGAAACAGTAGAAGCAATGAGGTTTGAATATTGGGTGTATTGCTTATTCTATTGTCAAATAATTTTGACTGCCAGGCACTGCCCCCAAATTATTAGTGACGCAATGTAGAAAAATAGACTCATAGTTTCTACCTTTGAGGAATTTGCTGCTTATTACAGGATACAATCTAATAGCAAAGAACATTTGTAAGAAGTCCATGGTTGCATGTTAGGGTTGCAGGCACAACAGAGGTGGCCCAGTTACATATTAATTATAAATAAAAAAATTTTTCATTTTAAGTACATCTCATCTATTGCATAGGAGAGATTCTAAATATGCGAAACCAGGCAATCCTAGCATATGTAGAAAGTGGATCCAAGCTAAACTTGCTGTATAAGAAAGCCTTCACCAAGGACATCACATCTAGCTGGAGAAGTCAGCCGAGTGAAGATTGGGGATTGTAGGTAGAGAGAATAGCACATGCAAGATCAAGCTGTGGGCTGAATGTTCATGTCTCCCAGTTTTGTATACTGAAAGCTATCCTCCGAGATGACAGTACCAGGAGGTCGGGCCGTTGAGGGGTGATTAGGTCATGAGGATGGAGCTCTCATAAGCGAGATCAGTATCCTAAGAAAAGAGGCCCCAGAGAGAGACCCCTTATCACTTCCACCATCTAAGGACACGGGAAGAAGATGTCATCTCTAAACAAGAAAATGGGTCCTCACCAGATACCAAATCTTCCACTGCCTTGATTCTGTATTCCACAGTCGCCAGAACTGTGAGATCTACATTTTTGTGGTGTATAACTACTTAGCTTATGACATTTGCTTATAACAGCCCAAAGGAACTAACACATATCCGAAGGTTGACAAGAGTAGAGTGCATTTGGAGGACTACAGGATATTCATTTAGGAGGCCAGGAGAGGGGCAGGCAGAGGGGAGTTATACTGGGGCTCACTCATGCGTGGACTCATGAGTATGGTAACATCGTTCTAATGTGTCCACATATAATTTGCTTCTGTGTTTTTGCCTAGTATGAGTCACCGGTTTTCAGTGTGGAGTGTAGCTTTAATTTTGGAGGGTCGGAAAATATTTGGAGTCAGTCTACACAATATTCTTAAGTTGTGATGATTGTGTAACCAGAGACGTGGCAATCATGTTAGAGCAGAAGAGGCAGAAGGGAGAGAGTGGTGCAAATTCAGTGTCTACCTAAGGGTTTGTATCAATAGGATCTGTAGCTGACCAGAAGAGAGGAAGAAGGTAGAGGGAAGAGTCAAGGAGAGCACCTAGGTGTCTAACTTATGACACAGGGGTATTAGGGTTGACATTCTCTGAGCCAGGGAATATAGGGTTAACGCTTGAACGACACAGGAGGTAGGGGGATTAACCTTCCCCCACAGTTGAAAATCCAGGTATAACTTTTGATTCACCAAGACGTAACTTCTAATAGCCCACTGTGGATCGAAAGCATTACCAATAATGCAAATAGTCAATGAACACATATTTTGTATATATATATTATATGCAATATTCTCCCAATAAGGTAAGAGAAGAGAAAAAGTTATTAAGAAAGTCATAAGGAAGAGAAAATATATGGACTATTCTTTAGATGACGGTGGACCATCAGAAAGGTCTTCACATTGAGTAGGCTGAGAAGGAAGAGGAAGAGAAGGGATTGACTGTGCTGTCTCAAGAGTGGCCGAGACGTAAGAGTTGGCGGAAGCAGGAGAGGCAGGCATGCTTGGTATAACTCGTATCCAAAAAAATCACATTCGAATGGACCCATGCAGTTGAAACCCATGTTGTTCAAGGTCAACTGCTGTATGGAAATTATGCTGGGGCAGTGGCATAGTGATGGGGGGTAGGTTTGTAAGGCACAAGGAGCATTGGCAGCATCCAAGAGCAGATTTCTAGTAGGTTACTTGTCATGAAGCTCAGAAGAGAGATGTGGGCTTTAGCAATGGTTCGAGGGCATTGCTGGTTCATAGACAAATGTATCTCAAAGTGTGAGTTTGGATGACCTGTATCAAAATTGCCTCGGGTTCCTCTTAAAATTCCTGCGTCCCTCTCTCCCCACTACTAAATCTAACGTTATCATTAGCGTCCAGATGGCTCATGCACACATTGGCATTTGATCATCCCTGAGAGAGAAGATAGTGTACCCGGATAGTGTGATGTGACAAGTGTTCATACAGCAGATGATGTTGGAATACTAACACAAGAAATTGGGTCCCTGGAGAAACTTAGAACAACTAGAGAAATCACACAAAAATTAGATGAAGCCGGCATCAGGGAAACTATGGTTGTAGGGTTTCAGAATTTTGTGTTTTAAAAGAATATAGGATACACTGTACTGAACATTTGCCTTATATTCTAAGCTACTTGATTCAGAGACTAGTTGTTTCACCTATAAATTTCCAGTACCTAGCTCATAAGATGTACTCTCAATTTTAGGTTTAATAAATAAATGTAAATGTTTAAGCCCTGGTAATGACAAACTGTGCTATTGGCTATCAATAATATTATTCTAAATGTAATTTCTTTTGAGGGAGAAGGCACATTTTCCAAATAACTTTCCAAAATTTTCTATTAAATACATGAGATGAATATTGTTAACCACTTTACATTTTGTTTACATGGATTATCTAAGAACAAATGGTATATATATATATATATATATATATATATATATATATATATATGACACAGATCCTTATATCATTTGGACTACCTAAACTTGTCATGTGTTCTCAGTAAAATGGAACTATCACTTTAGCTATTATTCAATACAATAAGAAATAACTTAATAAGATGCTAATATTCCTCTTTTGCAATGATGTATCTCCACATTTTATTTCCTCTATGTCACAAATCTTCACACTGAAGATAAGTGTAACAGCGTTTCAGGTATGTTTTAGATGACTTGGCGTACGTAACTCAAGGTTCTATATTTTAAAACACTCTTACCAGGGTTCAATTTTTAAAGCATTAAAAAAAAAGAAAGAAAAAGGCATAAAATGGCTCTACACATTATGTCTCTGTCAGTATATTAATGCACCTAGCTTTTCAGCAACCTCATTTCAATTTTGATTTGGTCATTCAGTGCTCTTTAATTCACCACTTTCCATTTTTAAATTCCCTGATACCTTGCCACTGCCCAGTGAAAATTTAATTTGTATTTATCTCCATTATTTAGCACATAAAACTGTAGCCTGCAACAATGACGTAAGTATAAGGAGGCCCTAGAATTATAGCCATAAATATTCTAGATATCACAAGGAAAGTCCTCCTGTGCTGAGAAGGAATATTCATGTAAATGTAACTTTCTTATATTAGTATTTCAGTCAAAAGAAATGACTTCTCCCACCCCCAGGTGAAAAGTCTGAATCTGCATTTAAATGGAAAGATGAATTCTAATTCAGATTTCAACACCTACTGGAGTCAACACAAAAGAAATCAGGTGTAGCTGGAAAGCTGTCTTTAAAGTTGCATTGAATGATACAGACCTGAAGATACAGATCTAACAGCACAAGTCAGATTAATTCTCTCAATGAAATTTCTAGTACATCTCTAATTTAGTCTTACGCACACCCAAGAATAAAGTAGATTAAATATTCATTCTAATTTCCTTTTTATACATTTATTTTAGAGTCCAGAGTACAAAGAAAACAGTGTGTCTTTTAAAATAGCCTTGTATCTGAATCTTGATTCCATGTATAATTTTCCATAATTTTCCTGATTGCTGAAATGTTTTCTAGAAACCTGTAGAGTAATAACCAACAGCTTCACGAGGAGAACCTCCTTTAATAAGATGCCATTTCTATTGATGCTGTCAAATGCTTACCTCTAACTCAAACCAGCTGTCTATCAATTTAGAAATCATCCCAACTCATAAAACTTCCACACGGATGTCAGCTCCCTGAAACTTGGGCTACTCCTTTTTTTAACCACCTTAACTTTTGCCCTCAAAGGAGAATTCACCATTTCATAAGCACTCTATTTGACTGGATAAATGAATCAACTAAGTTGCTCAGCATTTTTCCAGAAAATCGAGCTCAACATTTTGCCAGAATTCAAATTTTTAAAATTAACGTTGAATCTAGTAAATCTAGTAAAGAATTCGAAAGTTGAGGGAACCTTGGAAAAAATAATTGATGGACAATGCACCTTTCTCCCACAGAAGAATCAGAAGTGTGTTCACAGCAGGGGCTACATTTTTTTTGAAGTCCTTAGTTTCTACTGCTGATACACAGTGCTCACTACAAAGTGCAGTGCTCAGTATTTCCTTATCAAATCACAGCGACAACAGTGACTGCCTCGCCTGTGATCTCATTTTTATAAGAATATTCATAGTGATGCTTTCACAGTATTTGAACATGCCGTTCCCTCTCCCTGGAATGCCTGTCCCTCTGCTCTTCACTTAGTCAACATGCCACATAAACACTGCTTTTTCCTTGGCAGAGACGATCTCTAAATGCTGTTCTGCGTTTTCACAGTGTAGACCTCTTGCTGGCCTAACGAAGCCTTACATGTCCAGCGCCACTGGCCTCTGTAAGGCACTGCGACTTGTTCACCACTTTAGAAGAGCAGCGAAGTCAGGTAGCTTCTTGGGCAACGTGGTTGTAAGTGTCTGTCTTCCCCCTGCCGTCTTCCAGGTCCGCTGGATTCCAGATTCCATGGGTCTGAGCACTCAGGAAATCGCAGGGTCAAAAAACAAAAGCGGCCTGAATTTCTTTTTTTTTTTTTTTTTGAGTTGGAGTCTCCCTCTGTCGCCCAGACTGGAGTGCAGTGGCCGCTCCCGGCCACCGCAGCCTCGACCCGCTGGGCTCCGGCGGTCCTTCCGCCTCAGCCTTCCAAGTAGCTGGAACTACAGGCGTGCGCTACCACGCCCGGCTGATTTTTTTTTTTTTTTGATTTATTGTAGAGATGAGGTCTCGCCTGCCCGGGCGGGTCTCGAACCCGCGGGCTCAAGCATTCCACTCACCTCAGCCTCCCAAGGCGCGGGATTACAGGATGAGCCACCAAGCCCGGCCTGAATTTCATTTGGATGTGATATACCCACTAATCATAGAAAACGCCATTTCATATGTTCACACGAAAACGTTTACTGTGTAGTCATATATATTTGCTGTTCTTGTTCTCACAGCAGCTAGTGCTACCTTAACTGATACACATACTGTCTTAGGAAAGTTTGCTAAGTTTCTCCTATAAAAAGATTTAAACACGTGAAACAAGCCATTCCCTGACCAGAGTTAGTCTACAAGGGCCTCGTGCATGACTGGAACCATACCAATCAGAAAGAAATTTCCTCTCCCTGTGTGAGAGGAGCGGCGATTTTTCTTGCTAAGTTGCTTGGTCTGGGGGCAGAGGGAGGCAGCAGACAGTTTACACACACAGTTAAGGCTCTTACGGTGGCTGGTAGGAACGATGAATCCAATTAACTGCATTTTTCGGGGGGGAATGCAAACTTGGAGTGAGAACTGAATTGCTCAGTGAAAAAAACAGAAAGCAAATGCTTCCCCAAGCAGTCCCTTCCAGTCGACCTTGTGCAGCAGTCAGTCTCACTGCAGACTACATACAGATAAATATTTTACTGTCATCTTCAAAGTTGTGCCATCGTTTTGGCCTGCGAAAGCATTCCTTTGTCTAAGTTTGGGCTTTGTTCTGGTATTCTGTAGATTATGACTGTTGTAACACTATTATATGTACACATAGGTGCATTTTCTGTGTAAAAAAAATTATAATCAGCATAGAGTGTATTTTCTGGGACATGGTGGGTTCTAAAATATTTGTTTATTGATTAATGAAACAGTGCAAATTATCTGTTTTACTATTCGTAAAGGTATTTACACTCCTGTGATTGTGACAGTGGGGTCTGCTAGCCAGTATTTTGTCAAATACCTGAATAGTCATCATTTTATGTATCAGAAAAGGCCTTATGCAGACATCAAAACTACGTTTTGCTAATTTAGAACACACATTCCTTACCACCCAGAGAGTAATTATGGTTCATTTTAGTATTATCATGATAGGAACTCTGGTGTATCCTCTGATGTGAGTAGATTCTTTAGTAGTTACACAATACAGGTATCTTCATAAACAGAAGCACATACAGCATTTTATCACTATTTATAAGATATAAGAATTAAAGGAAGAGTTTTCTGGTGCGCTGGGTTCAAATGTACACTCTAATTTAGTCATAGTGATGTGAATAGTCACCATCGTGCTAGCCTACTAATTGACATGCCTCATCCTAGGGACTGTAAAATATTATCTGGGACTGAGTTTCGGAGAAATAAAGGCACATGCCCAAGATCACATGGAGGTCTAGTCACATTTATAACACGTGTCTATTTGACTTCCAAATTATTGCTTTTCTTATAACACAATGCTGCCGTTTATTTTGAGTCAATGTGCGAGTTTAGGTCTGGTTCATTCTAGACAACAAAGATAGGAACTTCTTTCTTCCGAGAGTGAAAAATATTGGTCCAGTGTGCTTCTACTTAAGAGATAAATATAACCAACCTTACCTACACACACAAAAATAACCAATACGGGAACAATAGCAGACCGTACCAACATTGCCAGTGCCTGAAAAGCTGCCTCTTTAGGGTTCGGCATAGAAGACCCCAGTGCACAACGAGATCTATTGTTGAATCTTAATTGTATCTCAAACAACTTTTCATTTACAGTCTGGTTTTTAAGGTTCTCATGTACAATTTAAAAATCATGGCCTAGCCAGGCTCCGTGGCTCAGCCTGTCATCCCACGCTTTGGGAGGCTGAGGTGAGTGGATTGCCTGAGCGCGCGGGTTCGAGACCAGCCTGGGCAACTTGGCGAGACCTCATCTCTACAATAAATCAAAAACTAGCCGGGCGTCGTAGCGTGCACCTGTATTCCCAGCAACTTGGAAAGCCGAAGCGGAAGGATCGCCAGAGCCCAGCAGGTCGAGGCTGCAGTGGCCAGGAGCGGCCACTGCACTCCAGTCTGGGCGACAGAGTGAGACTCCAACTCAAAAAAACAAAAACAAAAACAACAAAAAATATATAAAATAAAAGTCATGGCCTACGTTGTGTTAATTAGCTCTCAACCAATCGCACAGGTGGTAACCAATACCTACCCTGTGAGCCGAGGCGGGGAAGGTTTTGGTCACTTCTTCTGTGGTTAAACTGGGCCCAGAGCCTGTTAGCGTGTTCTCTTTGCTTTTTGTGAACTTTCTCATTTCATGGTTGTCTTCCATTTGATGGCAGGCAATAGAAAGACGTATGTGAACAGATGATAGCACTGGTGATAATAAACCTTGAAGAATTTTCATTTCAATCTTTACCCTTTATTATCTTTCTTGTTGCTAAATATTAATTAATTAATTAAAAGGGACCCAGGTATGTATGCTAATAACTAAACACACAAAGCAAAGCTAAGACACAAATTAGGATGAGGGTAAATCTGCTACTTTATTCACACAAAGTAGCAGATAGCAGTGGGAAGTAATATCATAGAGGACCGGAGCACAAGGTCTTCAGGGCAACAGATAGATATTTTGTGGTGCCCTGCCTCCAACTCTCATTATCCATGACCTTAAGAAAATTGCATATGTCTTCAGTTTCTTCACCTTAAAATAAAAATATTATTATTCGCCTCATGGTGTTTCATGAGATTCAAATGAGATAACTTAAGCTTTGGCATGCTTCATGCTACCCTGAAAGGTATCACCAGATCACAGCCATGATTTGCCTTTTTTTTTTTTTTTTTTTTGAGTTGGAGTCTCACTCTGTCACCCAGACTGGAGTGCAGTGGCACGCTCCCAGCCACCGCAGCTTCGACCTGCTGGGCTCCGGCGATCCTTCCACCTCAGCCTTCCAAGTAGCCAGAACTACAGGTGTGCACTACCACGCCCGGCTAGTTTTTGATTTATTGTAGAGATGAGGTCTCGCCAAGTTGCCCAGGCGGGTCTCGAACCCGCGGGCTCAGGCAATCCACTCACCTTGGCCTCCCAAAGAACTGGGATTACAGGCTGAGCCACCGAGCCTGGCCCAATTTGTCTTATTAACTGAAGATAATTTATAGAATTCCAATTAACCTCCATGTTCAAAGTACTTCTGTATTTGAAATCTATATTTAAAACTTTTAGTCTTTTCCCAATGTATGCTGCCATAGATTCATATGTGTGTAAATGAAAATGATATAACTTGACAAAATGGTTTGTTCTTGACCCTCACAATATGTAACCTCATTTCTATAAACTTGCGTGATACCATCAAGTATCTCTTCTGGAGAAAATGAGAAATTAAGATGACACATCTGTGACAGTGACCTATGCTAAAATGAGTGGGCTACTACTAGATTGCTAGCTTCACTTTGCCATCAAGTTGCTAACCACATTTGGGCAAGTTATTTAACCTTCCTAAGCGGGTTTGCTCCTCTATAAATAGCAATCAGAAAAATAACTTTCCTCAACATTTGGCTTAAAACAAACACTGAAACGAGGGATTGTAAAGTGTTTTCTGAATATAAAATGTCATATAATCCTCAGCTATCGAGAACAGCCTCAACTTAGAAGGATGCATGTTTCTATTTCTAATTACTATCTGCTGCAATGATTAACAAAAAAAGCAAGCTGACTGATTAATTGATTGATTGATTACTTTGTTGCATTAATCTACAAGTGAGAAAATATAATTTAGTATCTCACCTGAAAGACATCTACATCAAATCCTTCTCCATTTTACAGTGCAAAACTGTGCTTATGTTAAAGTACCTCATTTACAGGAAAAAATAGCTCCCTGCCAAAAAAGAGCAATGTAACATAATTACTCTTGGCTTGGAAGCCTACTATTAGTTTATTCGATGACATTCCTAAATGGTGCTGGAAAAATTTGACATGAAACACTTTTGTTAGAAAAAGCATCTTTCAGCTTATATATAATATGGATACAGAAAAAATATGAATGGTTGAAATAAGCCTCCGTTTAACAGTGACAAACTACTGGCCACATAAAGTCCTTAGATTTCAAGGCTTTGCTTCTATTTTGAGGTTATGAGTGAATGACACACAATACCACAGTCATTTCTAAAACGAAATCATAAACTAGCAGAGTGGATCTCTTCTGCAGATTTTATAGCCAGTTACCAACCTGTTCAGATGAGGCACAGAATGATTACTAATTTAAGGAGGAGCAGGTGAGACCTGGAAGGCTCAAGATCCGGAAATGACCTAACATCTAGAGTGTGGCATTATCAGTGTAAGATGAAAGCAAGGTATCTCAAAAATAGGGTGACAGTTCTCAAAGGTGGAAAACTAATACATGCCTCCACTTGTGGCTGTTGTAGCATTCCTGGTAAGCAAATTGGGCTGCTGACATAGAGCGCCATGGCTCAAGCCTGTGCAGGCACAATACCTCTTCATGGATGCTATACTAACTAGTTAACATTTTGGATTTGAATTCACACAACCATTGATTTAAACCCGGTTTTATCACTTGTTAATCATGACTTCGGGCACTTAAGTTAACTTCCCCAAGTCTCATTATCTTTATCTGCAAAAGGAAAATAATAATAGTATCTAATTCTTGAGTTACAGAAATTGAATGATTGTATGATAAAATTTCACATGGATGGTATATATCCATACTCGATATATCATTTTTATGGATATTATTGGTGGCATCAACCGGTAGACACAGGATGCAACCTGGTAACTGCCAATGTGGACAAATTATAAGGTTGGTGACACACCAGTGGACTCCAGTGTTTAAAGGACTGTGAAGTGCAAAATAGAACTCTTTGTCTTGTCAAACCTGTAACTTAAATTTGAGAGAACACAGCAGAAGGCCAGGTTTGGGAACGACAGTCACATGTTTGACAGTATGAGCAATCACAAAACCAATTTAGAAACATGGGATTCCAGTGGTATAGGAGGTGCCAGATCTTTATGTCCTTACTTTCATTTCACAGATGAAGAAAAAATATGGCTCAGAATTAGTCGTTGATTTGTCCAAAATTATACACTAAGTTTGGGGCCAGGCTTTCAAAATAATTCAAAGAATATATATATATATATATTCTTTGTATAAACACACACACACACACACACACACATACACACACACTGTGCTGTACTGCTCATTGCAATTAAAAATGAAAGTGAGAAAGTGTAGTTGTGGAAATTGCAAGGATAATATGGATAAAGTCAATAGCCCAAGTCCAACATGGGACCAACTGTGGCTATCCAGACAATTCCTGCTTTAAGTGTGAAAGATACACACAAGAATCATAGTCATCTGGAAGCTCTAAAATATACAAACAGTGATGTGATTACAACTGAAAGTAAGAAGAAAAAAATTGCTTCTCGTATGACTACACTTTCATCAGCTCTTGTCCTTGACAAGCATTATCTTTACCATCATCCTCGTCATCACCATTATATTGGGACCGGTAGCATTAATAGAAAGATATTGCCTCAAAAGGGGAGGGGATATTTTAGTTATGCTGGATTTCATCCTCCATTTTGAGAGCCACATTTGAAAGAGAACATTCACAAATTGGATGATGCCCAGAGGTCAGGTCCCACAATAACTGAAAGCATGTCACATACTGCTTAGAAAGTTCTAAATGTGATTTTCATTTTTGTCTTACTTCAGGAAGGAAATAGGGTACCAATAGGCAAAAGCAAAGAAAACAAAGGATTGGAATGAAGCTAAAAAATAATTTTCTGTAAATAGTTTCAGAAAATGATAAATAGGCATCAAAAGGGTTCTGGTAGTGAGAATACTTTCATCTCAGATCTCTATGCTGACTATACGACAGATGGCATCCTAGAGCTTGGCATTAGGGGGGAAGGGGAGGGTGATACAAGGAAGGTTCATGGGGATCTGAACTTAAAGCCCCTCCCCAGCTGGGAAGTGTCCTTTCTTCATTTACATGATCAAGCTTATTTAACCGTCTAATTTTCTAATACTATGAAAGTACAAAATAGTTCAATCTTCGAGTCATCATATTTAAATGGAAATGACTAGAGAATGCAGGATATAAAATACCTATAAGATCAGAATGCACATGATTTTTCTTCCACAGAGAGAGATGCTTTGGAAAGCAACAGCAAAGCACCTCAAGCTGCTGAGAAAGAAACACTGGCATCTCACTTGCTCACTGACAATCACTGTCCTGAGTTTGCTCTCAGGAAACAGCATTCTCTGGATTGTCTTTGCCTCACTCTGCTCCATTTTGTGTCCTTGGCTGGAATCTTTAGCTCTTTGGAATTCTAAATTTTGGAATGCCTCAGAACTCAGTCCCCTGTTCATGTCGGCCTACACTCATCCTCCGAGTGATCTCTGTTCATCTCTCATCTCGGAGTCTTGGTTCATTGCCATGTGCACACTGATGGCCCCCGGCCCATCCCCAGTTTCTCCTTCTTCCCTGAGTGTATTTTACATCCACATTTGGAGTCAGAAACATTTGGAACAGAGGACTTCCAAAACAAAACGTGATTTTCCTTCCATCCCCGCCTCCCATTTTTTGCTGTTTCTTCCATTCTGAAGTAGCTCCTGCTATTCATTTGGCTTATTTGGTTCAAAACTCAAGGACCCTCCTTTATTCTTCTCTGTAATCGCCGCGTCACGTCCATCTGCAAGACCCTTGACTTTAGCTTCAAGTCACATTCTGACTACCAGCTCGTCAGACGAACTCTACCGTCATCCTGGTCCATCACTGTCGTCTTTCATATTGGGTTCCCTGCTCCTCACCTTCCCTGACACCGCTATTCTTTTTTGCCAGTTTTACACATGAATCCAGAATAATCTATTTAAAAACATGCATCCCATAATGCAAATGTTCTGCCCACCTCCTGGCACTGTCCACTGTGATCTGCTCCAGCTTCACCAGACGTTGTCCTGTTCTCTGGCTGCAACACTGTTGATGCCCTTAGATCTCAGTAATCTCCTCCCTCCCTTGCTCGGATCGTCGCTCAAAACCACCAGGTCAGAGAAGCTGTCTCTGCTGAGTCTTTAATGGGACACATATCACTACAAGCCCCACTCCGAAGCTGTCACCTGACCCTTCTTTATTTTCCTCATGGGACTTATGACCCAAAATATATTTAGTTATGAACTGCCTATTTTCTATATTTTTCACCAGAATACCGGAAGCTCCATTAGGACAGCTAAAATTTCTGTTTGTGCCGGGCTCGGTGGCTCAGCCTGTAATCCCACGCCTTGGGATGCTGAGGTGAATGGAATGCCTGAGCCCGTGGGTTTGAGACCCGCCTGGACAACTCGGTGAGACCTCGTCTCTACAATAAATCAAAAAACTAGCCGGCTGTGGTAGCGCGAGCCTATAGTTCCAGCTACTTGGAAGGCTGAGGCGGAAGATCGCCGGAGCCCAGCAGGTCCACTCTACAGTGGCCGGGAGCGGCCACTGCACTCCAGTCTGGGCGACAGAGTGAGATTCCAACTCAAAAAAAAAAAAAGAATAATCAAAGGATTAAAAAAATAAGGAATTTGATGTTATATGAATATATGTTAGATACTGCATAAAGAGTTCATGTTAGTAAAAAAAAAAATGGGCTAGATAAAATATTAACTTTACATATAATACATTCCATAGGATACTTTCAAGAATGGCACTACCTTGTGATAATTTGAACATACACTTTTCTGACAATGAGACAAAGTGAAGATTACCTTTGCTGACAATTAGACTATGAGATTCCTGACAGGACAGGAGCAAAACTCAGAATGGGAAAAAGTCACCTTGCAAACAGAAATGTACAAATGCTCCCTCTTTTCACTAGCATCAGTGATGTCTTCTGTTTTGCCCTTGGGAGTTCTAGTTTCCTTTTAATCTTCCCACCCACCTGAATATACACTTTAAGTTTTTAAAAAATGAGCTTCTTGTTTTAGAACAGTTTCCTTTAGTTGTATAGAAACAGAGCAGAAGTTACAGATTTCTCATGTAATCCCGGCCCCCACAAATCCATCGCCTCCCCGTTGTCCGCAGCACCCCTGTCAGAACTGTCAGTATGTCCCAGCAGGCAGGGGGACCTACATCATCATCACCCAAAGTCCACAGCTTGCACGAGGGTTCACGTTAGCTTTGTGCGTTCATTGCATTTATACAGACATATGGTGCCATGTATTCGCAATTATAGTATTATGTGGAGTATTTTCACTCCTGCAAAAATCTTTCTGGTCTTCTTTAGTCATTCCTTTTTTCACCATGAATCACTGGTAACTACTGATATTTTCACAGTCGCTTTAGTTGTGTCTTTTCCAGGATGTCATATGATAGTCAAATTAATAGTTGGAATCATACAGCTTGCAGCCTTTTCAGAGTGGTGTCTTCCACTTAGTAATATACATGTAAGTTTCCTCCATATTTTTCCCCTGACTTGATAGCTCATTTCTCCTTGGATGTTCCACGCTTATTTATCCACCCACCTCCTGAAAGACATCTGGGTTGCTTCAGACATACGTTTTTAAGATACTCACTCGCTATGCTATCCTCACTTCTTGAAATCATCCTCCTCAAGACTGATTCTTGCTTCTTCACACTTCAGAATCTTCCAGGACAAGACCAAACTTATAAAAGGCACCTCTGGGAGAATCCTGAAGTTCCTATAGGGTTCATTTTCACTGATGTAGCTGATTTTTTTCTTACTAGGAGTGTGTTCCTGGTAGTCTCTGGCTAGTGGGTTTCAACCAAAGTGGACATTTCACCAAATTTTGTCTAAGACACCTGTTGCTACAGGCCGGGTCATCCAATTTAGTCGTAATGTGCACATTGACACTTCTTAAAAATCCAACTGTTTTAAGGCCAAAATGTCTGAGACACAAGGTAAATTTGCGCTGAGTCTGATCTCTAAATACTTTCCTCATTGCTGTAACTTTAAATTTGTTCTTTATTTCTAGGACCTTGACCTCTGAGTAGATTATATTTTGTTACCCATAAAATTTTACTTTTAACATTGCTTTAATGTCTATCTGCTCGTATAGTCTCTTGAGTCTTGTTTGTGTAAAAAAGGAAGTCTTTACTGAGAGGACATTTCTATGGCCAGTAAGTTCAACTTAAGCCAGCTCCACATTCCGAAGACATCATTAGACTAGTGCACTTCAGACAAACTTTGGCTTTGTGCTAAATTTTCAAAACCTGATAAGAACTTTCCTCATTCCTGTCAACTAGTATTATTGTGACTTCAGTGTTGCCGATTCATAAATCTCTCTTATTAAGCAAAGTCATTTTACCTTGGCAAAAGGTAGCTTTAAATTACAATGAACATTTTTTGGAACTTCTAAACATGAATAGAAATATTCATTTACAGAAGCCTTACAACGTAAGGGAAGGAAATCCTGACTGCTTAAATATTTCCATTCTTTCACTGGTGTGAGGAGGCTTTCAAATGCCATCTCAATGACAGTACTGCTTCCCTCAAAGACCCCTCGGGTTTGATGAGAAACGAGGTCCATCCCCTTCTGCCTTTCCACCTTGTATCCCGTTCCCTGACTCCCTCCTTCTCCGTCCACAAATTTAATTCAACCTCCATGAACTTTTATACTTGTTCCTTTCCTCTTTCTCCTCTAAGAGCTATTACAAATGCAAGCTTTCCATGAAGGCGATTGCTGATCCATAGGACTAAAACCCCAACCCCGTGCATATCTCTGTAACATTGTTAAGGACTTCCCAGATCCCAGGAGAAAAAGGAAACTAATAAAGTTTTATTGAAACATTCAGACATCTCCTGACTTCTGTCAACTGGTACATCTTTGGGTAGGGCCAGGAGATGAAGCAACTTGCTTGGAAAAGGCTAATTACAGGACTCTGAGTAGGACTTAAAAATTGATACAATAAACCTTACTGAAATGGGATATCTGAGGGTACATTGGTTGGGAATATCTATTTTAGAGAATACTTTTCAGGTCTTGTCACAAAAAGCAATTGGAGCTTGAATCAGTCTTGCAAACAACAAAGTATTACTGTTTTCCACGACAGGAGAATTCAGAGATACATCAATTAAAATTGTGCCTTTAGATACATTTAGCATTAGGCCTGAATGCTGGCATCTCCACTTCCTTGCCAGCATTTTTATAGATGGCCTACACCCAGAAATTGCAGCTCTCATATGTAAACAATAGATGGCAGATCGTGCTACTATATACACTTCAGCCTTTCCCTGAAAGCATTAAAGATAATTTAGATTAAGAAAAAAAATCTTGAACTGAAACCATGTAGTTAAATATAAAACAGATGAGTATAGAACTGCCACAGTCATAAGAAACAATAAAAATCCCCTGTTAAACTAAAGCTTTTCTGACTCTATGAGCCAAAGGGCGACTGGAAAACGAATTGCTACATCTCAATAAAAATGAAAAAAAAAAAAAAAAACCCAAAACCTCTGAGAAGTACCAAAGGAACTCTGACTATAGTACCTAATTGCCAATGACTCTCCATCAAAGAGAACCATCTCTAATAACAGAGGAGCAGAAGCAAGACTTTCTACTTAAAAACAACGGGGTAACTGTGAGGATTTGCTGCATAAGCTATTGTGTGAAGGACAGGTTTACACTTCTGATAAGCCCTCCTCCTCAGCAGTGAGCATGGTACCCAAGAGGGGGTTTGTTTCTATCACCCTCCCTTCCTGCTTTAGCAGTGCCCAGTGTCTGTCGTTCCTATCGTTTGTGCCCATTATGGGTCCAATGTCTAGTGCCCACTTATGAGTGAATTCATGTAGAATTCAGTTTTTTGTTTCCGTGATAGTCCATTCAGAATGATGGTCTCCAGCTGTATTCATATTCTTGCCAGGGACATGATTTTGTTCTTTATGGCTGTGTAATATTTCACTATGTGAAGGTATCACTTTTTCTTTATCCAGGTCATCATCAATGGGCATCTGGGTTAGTTCCATGTTTTTGCTGTTGTGAATGGTAAACATATGAGTGCGAGTGTCTTTTTGGTAGAGCAATTTGGGTTTCTTTGGGTATATACCCAGAGTTGGGACCACTGCTTTAAATGGTAGCTTGATTTTTAATTCTTTGAGGAAGATCCAAACTGCTTTCCACAAAGTTTGAACCAGTTTACATTCCTACTAACAGTGTATGAGTGCTCCCTTTTCTCCATGACCTTGCCAACATCTGTAGGCTTTTTAGTTTTTAACAATAACCAGCCTGACCTGTGTGAGATGGTATCTCATTGTAGCTTTTGTTTGCATTTCGATGATCAATAGTGGTGCTGAGCATTTTTTGTTGTTTGTCAGTTGCTTATAAGCCTTTTTTTTTTTGGTGGGGGGGAAGTGTCTGTTCATGTCCTTTGCCCATTTTTTACTGGCTTTTTTTTTCCTCCTCAAGTGTTTGAGTTCCTTTAAATCCTGGATGTTAGGCCTTTGTCAGATGCATATTCTGCAAATATTTGTCCTCCTTCTGTGTGTTGTCTCTTTACTTTCTTGATGGTTTTGTTTTGTTTCTTTTGTTTGCTTGTCTTTGTTGTTATTTTTTCTTTTGTTCTGCAGAAGCTTTTTAGCTTGATAAGGGTCCATCTATCAATTTTAGTTTTTGCTGCATTTACTTTTGAAAACTTGGCCATGAATACATTTTCTAGGTCAGCATCTAGGAGGGTGATTCCTAGGTTTTCTTCTAAGATTATTATAGTTTTAGGTTTCATATTTAAGTCCTTGATCCATTATGAGTTAATTTTTTATGTGGCTATAGGGAGGGTCCAGGTTCATTCTTCAGCATGTGTGTGGTTAGTCAGTTTTCCCAGTACCATTTACTAAATAGGATTTCCTTTCCCCAGTGCTTGTTTTTGTCGGCTTTGTCTAAAGTTAGTTGGTTGAAGGTCTGTGTTTTTTTTTTTTCTAGGTTCTCTATCTTGTTCTGTTGGTCTATGTGTCTGTTTTTATACCAGTATTATGCTGTTTTGATTACTGTAGCCTTGTATTAAAGTTTAAAGTCTGAGAGTATGATGCTATCAGCTTTGTTCTTTTGCTGAGTATTGCTTTAGTTATTTGGGTTCTTTTTTGCTTCCATGTGACATTAAGTATTGTCTTTTCTGTGAAAATGCTTTTTATGTGAGAAATGCTGCTGATAGTTTGTTAGGGATCGCATTGAATCTGTAAATTGCTTTGTGTAGTATGGACATCTTGACAACGTAGATTCTTCCAATCCATAAGAATGATATGTTCTTTCATTTGTTTGTGTCATCTTTGATTTCTTTGAGCAGTGCTTTGTGGATCTCATTGTAAATATCTTTCGCCTCTTTGATTAGATGCATACTGAGGTGGATTTGGGTGTGTGTGTGTGTGTGTGTGTGTGTGTGTGTGTGTATGTATGTATTGTGAATGAGCCTGTATTTTTAATTTCATCCTCAGCCTGCTTTGTATTGGTATATAGAAATGCCACTGATTTTTTGCATTGATTTTGTATCCCAAGACTTTAGCAAAGTTGTTTATCTGTGCTGCAAGGTTTTGGCAATCTAACTAGAGTTTTCTAGGTATAGAATCATATCACCTGCGAAGAATAATAATATAAAACTTCATGCTTTCCTGTTTGGCTACCTCTAACTTCTTTCTCCTACCTGATTGCTCTCACTAGGACTTCCGGTACGACATTAAATAGGAGTGGTAGAAGCAAAATTTTCTAAATAGCTTGGATGCTATTCTATCAGCTATAAATCTTACCACTATTTTTTTGGAGTGTTAGAATGTTTAGTTGTTCCTCAGACCCCCCACCTCTGTTGATGTGCAAACATTAATTCTCAGCCCTCTCATGAACCAACATTCATTCCTCCTTAGTGATACCATCCAAATATTATTAAGAGGTTTGTTTTAAGTGTAACTATCAAGTCAATTATTCTTCAGATGGACTGTTTTCTGAAATAACTGAAATCTCTTGCCTGTGACACATATGCACCAAGTGGATGTCTGTTTTTCCATTCCTGGATACTTAACCCAATTTCAACTTGAGGCATTACTTGAGGTCCCTGGTATCCTATAAGCCAAGGAATCTACTGATATCTTGAAATTATTAGGGACTAATCCCATCTAGGTAATAAATGATTTATTCAGGACTTTACCCAATCTTACCCAATATCCTTTGAAGATTGAAATATGAGAAGAACAGGATCTATTGTGAAATATTTATCAAAAAGTGATTCTTCTATTAATTCTTGTAGCCCCTATAATACTCCTATGTTTTTGTAGGAAACAAACTCAAATGCACACACACTAATATACATAATATATAATTTTATATAATATATAAAATAAAACAATATATGTTTTTGAAAAATAAAATAATATATGTTTGTGAAAATCTTGGTGTTATGAACAAAATTGTGATTCATTATTTCTCTGTGGTCCCACACTCAAATATTGGTTTGTTCTACATACTACCAAAAGCCATCTTCTTTACAATTACGTACTTGTGTTATTTCCTTCTACTGTTCCTCTATTTGCCTTGTCATAGAAAAATCAACATTCCAGGTCTATCGTGCATCAATAATTTACAGAAGTCCCCTTCTGCCTCTCTTCATCAAGACCTGAATAGTGTAAAATTTCCTTGTGACAATCCTCTTTTACAATGTATAGATTATCTTTTATAAACCCCAAAAGACAAGGTTCTAAGACTGTTTCCATCTATTTATTGAAAGCATTAATCTGAAAGAGACATAAAGCCTCCAAAGAGAAATTGCAATTCTACCAACAAAAGTAAGTTATGTACCACATGATCTGTTCTAAGAAAGTAAATCTCTTCTTTGACAGATTACACATATCTGGAATTTTTCTAGACCAAGTTTTTTGCTTGTTTGTTTTTTCAATTCCAAAAGATAATCCTGGGAATTTTTATGACCAGCTGGGTATTGAAGGTACTGCGTGTCAAATTTTTTTGACATCACATCTCATTTTATAATTAATCTTCAGGGCTTGAATATTCTCTAGGGGTAGAATGTGAAAACAGCTTTGGTGAGTTAAGTCATGCCAGTGGTCAACAACCCCCAACTTTAATACTGCCTGGTGATCCCAAATCCATTTACTTTTTCACCAAGAATAGGACAGTCAGACATAGATGTCTGATCAAATGAGGTAGAGACTCTTCACCTAAGAGGCACAGCAGCACGTACAAAGCTTGTGGAATCTACAGCAGATGTAGTTTGAGGGTGCCCATGGACTCAGTGGCTTTCCTTGCTGTGCAACCTGCCATTGACAAAAAATAATCAGGAATTCTCAGTCAGGTGGCTTCCCGCCTATGAAATTCTGTTCATTCATTTTTACATATCACGACCGCTGTTATAATCCTAAACTTAGCAATCGTCCTCCACCTTAAAAGGTACTTTTTATCTACTCTTGGTATTAATAATTATCAAAGTCTTTCAAAAGCTTTTGAAAAGCTTTTAAAAAAATTCTGCTTTAATTTTATGTGTTGATGATGCGTACTGGAAAACAGATTCTGAATATTCTGACTACTGTCGAGCACATTATGGGAGGTTGCATTCATTCAGCTCAAGTGGCTGAATCAATTGTTCTCGTGTGGTCTGCCACTATTTTTCAAAACTCCTATAAGCAATCCATTGCCCTACCCTCACATGAAACCCAGGAGAAATCCCATGATCTAAAAGTGAATCATTTTAAATGAGACACCTCAGTGGAGTCCAGCAATTCCACTCCCTTTTTACCCACTCATTAACATAATTATTCAGTCGACAAGCATCTCTTAAGGGTCTACTCTGTACCATTGCTGGAAGCTTCAGATTTTCTGTGAAGGAGGATGATATCTGAAGGACTGTGTACACCTGCTTGGCAAGGACACTAGTTTCACATGTCTAGTTGGGGAATTATATGGAGGAGACTATGGAGATGCCAAGTGTCTCCCTCTTTCCTCATCTTTGCCAACACCATGTGCAATAGTGAATGAGGTTTGAAAACTAGAACCCAACAGAAGTGACCCAGGCCCATGTGGAGTAGACCACGGTGTTTTCAAGTTCCCAGGTTGGCTGACACACCTGATTCTTCCAGACATCCCTAGTCTGAAGCAGATATTGTCACCAAATGGCTATTCAATACACGACCTTCAACACTTCTTGGCCTTAATCCACATACCAGCCCTATTGTGAGAGTCAAGGTACAGCTATATTTTTTCTGCACACTGCTCAGGATATGGTTGAGGAAAAAAATGCCAGCAGTTGCCTATCCTTTGCTACTATCCCTGGAATTATGTCCCCAACACCCTGGTTTCTTCCCACTGGACCTTTTCTAGTAGAGAGCCTATGCATCTTTAAGAATATTTCATGAGAATATTTTTATAAATGAAAAAAATTCTACTACTCTATAGATTTGATATTGATTTTTAAACTGAATTTCAAGTAATGGGAAATACTACGTACTGTATTTTAGAAGCCAACTCAAAGAAAATAATTAGAAAGCTGTTTTGACTTTAAAATAGCACTTTATTTTGCAAATTCATATTATACCAATTGTAAATAAAGATGGAATAAAAATGAATTTTAAGAATTGGATATTAGAAAACTTTGCACATACTTAAATAAGAATCACAAGTGTTTGAAGGTAAATGATTGCCAGAATCAAAACAAAGACTTCATTGGAAACTGAGAGGTGAGTTTGAAGTCCAAAGTATTTACTTATAAAATATGTCTTTAAAATCATCTGAGGACAGTAACTTAAGCACACAGTGAACTAGAGCTGCGGTTGGATATATGATATCCTGGGAACATCATACGGACATATTAAAACAATTATTCTAGTCATTTCACTCCTTACTAATTCTACTATAGCCGATAATAAGAAAAATTGTTTAGCTCTGAGTCTATAGATGCAGGAAATAATTGTGGCTAAAATCTGTGATAGGCTGGCAGAGCACTGCCCCCAAGGATCCTGCACACTGGGGGTGTTCTTGTCATTTACCAAGTGACAAATCGCTAAGCAGTTCAAGTATGATCTCCACTGACCACCCTAAGTGTTGTAAACATCTGGTAAAGGAAATCGGACTTCAATCAACTCAGATGCAAGAAAGCACAGACCTGTTAGTTTTTCCTTATTTATCTGAAACAGGCAAGATAGAAACGAGGGAACGGAGAAATTTGGTTTGGTTTTGTGGGACATTGCAGTTTGGTAGTTCCACGTGTAAAGTTATATGCCAACATGAGTAAAAGCATTTAAATCAGCATCGTGTTTGATAGAAGTAAAATGTCTTATCTCCCCACTTTTACTGAGACATCACTGAGCTGGATTTCCATGATTTTTTTCTAGTTCAAAATATTACTATTCATATATAAATTATTCTGATTTAAAAAGAACAAAAATATAGAGATTAGAAGAGGCCTGCTTTTTCCTCAAGGCATAGAATAACTATAAACATTTTTACTTGAAGGGATTTATTCTTTTATTTCTCAACTAGGTAGTAGCTGTATTGGTATTTAGTCATAAATCTATATTTGAAAAATATTTTTGCAGGAGTAAATAGTTTAAGTTGCTCTTCATTTATAAATACACCTCTATCTACAGATATATTTATAAGCAATGATCCTAACTCAGCACATGCTTGAACTCCACAATTGCCCAGTGTCTGTTTTCTCACTTACCTACATGCCTATATTCCATGACAGGGCCGTAAGAATCAAATTATAAGCAATGCTTCCAGTTGAGGCTACATAACATTTTATTATTTTTTTTTAAAAAATATTATTTATTTATCTATTTATTTTTTGAGTTGGAGTCTCACTCTGTCGCCCAAACTGGAGTGCAGTGGCTGCTCCCGGCCACCGCACCCTCAACCTGCTGGGCTCTGGCGATCCTTCAGCCTCAGTCTTCCAAGTAGCTGGAATTACAGGCGTGCGCTACCACGCCCGGTTAATTTTTGATTTATTGTGGAGATGAGGTCTCGCCAAGTTGCCCAGGCGGGTCGTGAACCCTCAGGCTCAGGCAATTCACTCACCTCAGCCTCCCAAGGCGCAGGATTACAGGCTGAGCCACCGAGCCCAGCACTACATAATATTTTAAAACATGGCTGATGGACTCTTACTGCCTTTCACTTGAAGGGGAAGATCCCTTTTACTTTAAGCAAACGAGCTTCTTCAAGTTTAATATGATCATTATTTTTCTGTTGGTTTAGATTTAACAGGAAGGGGCTTTACACAAACACATGACTGTTAGTTCCTCAAGTCCAGTCATATTGTAATTCCGAAGCTATCTTCTCTCCCTGATGGATTGGACCGGATGTGTCCCAAACCTGTCACAAATAAGAAAAAGGTTAAAGATCGTGTAATTTCGGTGTTGGACTCTCTGTCAAGTCATGTTTACTGTCACCAAAAGGTTAGGCGAGAGAAGAAAAAAATCAGGCTGATGAATGACGCAGAATGTGTGTCAATGAAATGAAGGCGATGGCTGCCCCTTCTCCAGCCACCCAGATCTCGCCCTGTCACTTTAGTTTCAAAAGCACATCGCTTTTGGGTCTGAATCCTGAATGTGTCTTAAGGCATTGAGATCTTAGGAGTAAGTAATAATTCATCAATACGTGTCCTGCCAGTTGTCTGAAGATGTGGGTCTTTCTCTCTGTTGATGTGTGTTGCTTCACCGGGTATTACCATCTCCAAACATTTTTGAATGAACGGCTATAACTATTTCGGCGTCATTTATAAAAAAATGGAAGTGTGTGTGTAGGTGAAAACCAGAGATAATTTTATTATTTCTTCTACATAAATGTGCTGTAATACAAAGAATTTCAAATACAAACCAAAATAGTCAGCTCTTTCAGTCTTCATATATTTTTTAAGAATGTTTGCAAAACAAAAAAAGAAAAAAACACTCATAATATGAAAACAAGTTTTATTCACAGTAATAAGTGAAATGGTGAATTTAAAACTGTTTCTCTCTGAGCTAAGCCTATCCTTACATTTTGAAATAAAATGGAATTACTAAGTCCGTAATCCAAACATTCTTAAGAAAATCTCAAACTGACTCAAAATAGTTGCAGGTGATTTGAGCCAGAGATAAAGTCTAATTTTTCCAAAGTGTTGGAAGTGATTTGAATTGTTTGGATGACTCACTGGCACAGCAATTAGTCACACAGTGTGGAGAAGTGTCCCATCTTCTTCCTCTTGCCTTCTAAAGGCATGTGGTTTCCTTCTCCGTGTCTGTCCTTCATGGCATTACACGACTTCTCTGAACACACTTTCTGGGATTTCAAAGACTCTCCTCATGTCAAATATCTTTGTATAGACAACACTCAGTTTTATTTACTTCATCTTTGACCTTTCTCTTTAATTCCCTGGACTGTATACTTTTCAAAAAGTGTTATGTTCACCAAAGCACAGTACCTTGGACAGTCCCAGGGAAATGTATATAAAACCTCTGAGCGGGACACGAATTTCGAGCCAGGATCATGTTAAGAGTTAAATCCAAGCTGAAAAAAGAAGCATACACAAGACACACTTGCATCCTGGGAATGGAGGGCGGTTAGAGCAGAGCAGAGACTTAGGCTGCTTGAGTATTAAAGCCAAACTTCTCCTTCGATGTCAACATCAGGAGGAGGAGAGGAGAGCGAGACGGTTTTCTGAAGTCACCTCTGATGAGAGGAGGGCAGGAGCATTCCACGTCCCTCAACCTCAGGACCGGCATAAACACAGTTAATTCATTACATTGAAAAATACTGCCCAGTAGTGAGTTGCTTTGTTTTGCTTTGCTTGAGACAGGGTCTCTCTCTGTTGCCCAGGCTGGAGTGCAGTGTCCTGATCATAGCTCACTGCAGCCTTGCCCTCCTGAGCTCGTGATCCTCTGTGCAGCCCGAGTAGGGAGGACCACATCTATGCACAACCACACTCAGCTCTTTTTTAACTCTTTTGTGGAGACCAGACTGGTCTCGAATTCCAGGCCTCAAGCCATCTTCCCACCCCAGCCTCTCCCAGTGCTGGGATTGCAGGTGTGAGCCACTACACCCAGTCTATCGTGCGGTTTCCATACCAGTGTCTTTTGCTCAAATGTCAATTTAATTCCTTGCCACGTATAACTGGTCCTCAAGCTGCAGCTCCCAGACCAGCGGCATCAGAATCGCTGAGGAATTCGTAAGACGGACACATTCTCAGGCTTCCCCAGGGACCTGACAGGAAGGTCTGAAGGTGCAGCCCAGGAGCCTGTATCAGTCATAAGTCATCCTGGAGACGCTGGTGCTCGCGAAAGCCTACACCCGCAATACTGCATCAGGCTCCATCAAATACGCGTGGACAGCCTCAAGATACGGAGGGAACGGGAACAAATTAAACAGGGCTCTGCCCTTACGCCACAACGAGGTATGGGCGTTCAAAGGATGGAGGCATAAAATAACACCTCCGACAATCACTTTCTTTAATAGAGCGGTTGCTATGTACAATCCTATTTGGAAGCATTATTATTGCTCCGTTTGGTAGATGAGAAAACTGCAGTGCCCTGACAAAATAGGAGATGCCCAAATTTGCATAATGGATGGTGATAGGATTCAGATCCTTATTCTTCGTTTCATGTTGAAATGGACTTAGACAGAATCTCTTATCAAAGCAGGGCACAACGTTAAGCCTATGGTAGTTTGGGATTATGCATGAAACTATCGTGTATTTTCTTCAGTTTTTTACTGCCGTTCCCACTCTACCTTCTTTGGCTTGCTAATGTGAAGCGATCCTTAGGGGAGGATCCACCAGTATTCAGCACATGGCATTTTCTTTTATTTTCTTTTGTACACCATTAAATATTCTCAAACAGTGATAGCTCAAGGTGTCATTATTTAATCAACTTACGGTGCATGTCCTATGAGCTACTCAATACATGATAACGTATTATTAAGTTTGGACATGCCCGTTTTATGATATCATAGGACTATAGTTATGGAAGAGATTTTAGATTTTAGTCGAATCTCCACATAAAGCGCTGAGATTATACGTTCCTATCCTCTCAATGGCTTGTTAAAATACTTCATTAATGATCGACATGCAGCAATATAGCTGTTATAAAAAAAAACGCTTTATTTTGAATAAGCAAACTCGAAGGAAGTCATGCTGCACTTTCAAGGAGCAGTTGACCAAACCTCAGAAAGAGCCAGGTCTGGAGGACAGTCCCCCCAGAGCCTCCCTGGCATTCCACAGGAGCTCCTGAATTGCAGACCTCACCTGTCTAAAGAAAGTAGCCATCTTGGAAGAAGTGAGTCAAGCTGTTTCATCTCTCCAGAGTTGCACCAGAATTAGTACTCAAGTAATAACCGAGTACTGTAGCAACTACTTGCTGCCGTTTCTTCCTTTTAATTCTACAATATGCAATAAGCCCCATGAAATGTTGTGACCCCCTTCCCCCAAAAAATGATCATGGGCTTTGGAGACACATAGATCTGGGATCAAATCCTGATGCTACCATTTACGAGCTGGATAAACCCAACCAAGTTACTCAGCTTCTGTGTGTTTCACCTTCTCCTCACTTGTCAAATTGAAAAACTGTAAGTTGCGAGGATTCACTGAGGTTCCCGGTGTATGCCTACCGTAAACCTCATGGCACCACATCAGCCTCAAACTTTACACAAAGACGATCCGAGACCCTGGAGAAGGCCTGCATAAAGTCTGTAGACTGGAGTCAGAACATCGCCTCCGGATCCTGGGTCCAAGGCCTGTTGTGTGTCTGCCTCATGTCCTGAATGAGGTTTGGGGAGACCTCAGAGCACTAAGGTGCTTCGTACAAAGCCAACACACCCAGATGCGAATCCAGTTGTGATTGTTGCTATTGTGGTCACTTGACATCTCCAGCCTGGGCTGAAACATTCCACCTGTCTTGGGGCTTAGGGGCTCAGTGCGTGCCGTTAGCCACAGTGCAACCACACCCACTGTGTGGAGTCTCAAAAGTTGTCTAGGCTAGTCGTTGTCCGTAGAGATAGCTGTGCAAGTTTAGAGGATTATTTTCACCGGAAACCACTGCATGGCGAGTTCGCTCTCTCATTCTCAAAACCTTCCACTTAAAAGGTACATTCTTCAAATGGTTGAGTATTTGGTCTGAATTCACAAAGAAGGTTATTTTTCCATGTTATCCATCACTGGAGGCAGTATGCCTTCCCTTCCTTCTTCCCGTGTTTCCCTGTACCCCTCTGTCCTTCCTTCCTTCCTCCCTCCCTTCCTCTTTTGCCGTCTTTTCTCCCTCCCACCCTCTCATCTTTGTGACCATTTGGCTCCCATGTATGAGCGAGAACAGGCGGCATCTGGTTTCCTGCTTTGGGAGTCTGTTCACTTAGGTTGATGATCTCCATCCCTGTTGCTGCAGAGGACAGGATTTCATTCCTTTAATGCTGCAGAGTATCCCGTGGCTTATCGTGCACTTTCACGTGGGCTCTGGAATAGGGTGACCAAGGTTTGGCTCCCAGCACTCACCCGATTAATCTTGTGGCCCCACGTAAGCGACTTGACCTCTCTAAGCCTCGGTGTGCCTTAGATAGTAGTGGCGTCATCCTCCAAGGACTGTTTTAAAAACTAAATAAGATAATGCAACTCCATTTGCACAGTTCCTGGCATAGAGAGTTTAGAAAGCTCTAGCGATTATAAGTATTGCTTTTATTATTAAATAATTTAAAATAATTTGGTTATTTCTTCTCTTTGTCCTCCCTCCTGTCACCACGGCTTTCACTACTATCTGCCGGCACTCCACCAAACGCTGGCCCTGCATTGACCCCACACAGAAACAAAAGCAAGCAAAAATCATTCTCTTCGTCCTTATACAACTCACATTCTGTGGGAAAATGTGTAATGCACATAGAAACAAAATATTAAATATAATTTTATTATTTTTAATAATTGCTGAAAGAAACACACGCTGCGGGGAGATCGAGAATAACTACAATTTATGAGACCTAGCCCTCTGTGCCTTTTGTGGATGTGATAGGTACACCAAGACCTGAAGAGAAATCACATGTGAAAATCAGAAAAGCCCAGATGTGTGAGGCAGTGCGAGGCGATTTAGGGTGTGGGGTTGGAGGGTTAGGTCTCAGACCACGCATGCTTCCTGGGTAGGGAGGTGAGCTGGGTTTTGCCCAAAGCATTTGTTTGAAGTATTTGCCCTTCTTCCTGAAAGAATTGTGTGTCTATCGTTGGTGTAAATTCTGCTCTTCTTTTTATGGTCTTTAAGCCTACCGAAGTGTTTATGGGGCATTTTGCTGTACTGAACATGTACAAGATACAATACCTGACATAAGACAAGAAACGTAAATACACCCAACATCAAATAAACAATGTTAGAAGCTTCAAATGATGCATCAGTTAAGATTTTAATTTACTAAAACTGTTTTCTTAATTCTGTAGGCTTTGTACACAGATGGCAATATTTAAATCACGGAGTTAACAAAAAGTGATAAAAGAAAAAGATCTTGGTGTGTGATGTATCCAGTAAACCAGAACTGTGCCAACTCGCCAATTAAATCTGACAACTTCTTAAAACGTTTAATCCCGCAGATGCAAGATGACAATCCCAGAGTGGGAATACCACACGAGATATCACAACCTCCTCATTCACTTAGCTGTTCTTTCTTGAGGCCACACTGTCCGAATTGCATGAAAGGATTCGACAGTGAAAAATCCCGCTAGTGTACAGGCACCGGCTGCAAAACCTTGTCTTTGTCACCGAGAGGATGCAAATGCAAATCTCTGGACCTTAAACATTTCCGACTGGCCTGGTTTTCTTTCACCTGACCATCTTCCTGTTTGTGTTACAACGGGACAGCAGTGACTTCCAATACCCTCCCAAATGATTAAACAAGTTATTGTTGTTGTTTTTCCTGGAAATACTTTTCACAAGTGAAATGCAAACACTTGATTGCGCTTTGCTTTACTGGACAGTCATCTCTGTATTTTAAAAGCTCTCTCATTCAGCCTTCAGGTTTATATTTCACCTTCTGATCGCGGAGCTTTTACATTCTTTTCAGGTAGACTTGTTGCTCAGAGCTGTGATTAATTGAGTAAGGCCGGTTTCTTACATTTAGAGCCCCCTTGTAAGTGGAAGTGAGAAATGAATTGTGCCAAGAGCCTTCAGTTCTATTTGTATTAATAGAGTAGATTACATAGATCATGAAAACAATCTTCTAATTTATAAGAGTCAATCTAATGTCTTGTTAAACAAGAGTTATTATTATTGAGCTTAAACTACTGAAGTGTGTTATTCCAAAGGGCCGCTTCCCACATGGAAGAGTACTGCCGCCAACACTAGCATCTTAACCACATGCTAATGGGCCCTCGGCAGCCTGATACGTTATTGATCATCTCCGCAGGTGTAATTCGTATCAGAATGAGACCGTGCAGTAACCGGAACGTAAGTCCTTCCCTTCCGCCACTTGAAAGAGACTCACATGCTCATCAGTCACTTTCGTCAGGGCCATGCAGGCCGCCAGAGCCTTTGTCCACAGGTAGGTGGGTCCTTCCAGAAAGGAGCTGGGCTGAGCCCTTGTGAAACTCTGGCCCAGAACATTTCAGCTCCTGTGGTACCGATTACTTTCAACAGTAACGGAAGCGCCAGACGGAGAAGCGTTAAGAGCCACTTGCTATTGTTCTCTTGCTAATGTGGATGGTAAAATTATACTGGATTTTCTATGCTGCTCATTTTTAGCAAGACAGAACTGAAATGGAAAAGGATAAAGGGCATATGTGACTATAAAGGGCTGCGTTAAACAAAAATTCACATGGAAACAGCCAGCCATCTTATTTTTAAGCATTTCTATAGAAAAGATTGTTTCATTGTGCATGATATTTAAACACATGCGAAAATAATTTTACAGAGGACTTTTCCCACACCGAGTTGTGATCAGTGTGGTTTGCTGTGTTCCCTGGAAACTGGAACCTTGCAATCCTCGCTTTGACTGACACCTTTCTCCTCACATTACCGCTTTTTGTACCGGGGAGAGAAATGCATGCTGAAAATTGTAAGGAGGCAATAAAATAGCTTTTAAATAAAGAAATATATTATTGTGAAGCAATGTAGGCATTGTCAATTGGCAAGATTTCATGACACATTGCTATGTCTATTCATTTGTGGAAATGTATGAAATTGCTCAAAAGGGCTTAGTTTCATGTTTTGGAGGAGTGGTGACGTTTAGTGTGACAGTTTGCTAAAAGAAGAACAGTAAGAAGGAAAAAAAGGCTACATTCTGCTGGTGAATAACTCACCTTAAAAAGGTTTTTTTTTTCCAGACATATTTAAATAATGGAAATTTTGCCACATAGAGTATCCAATTTTAGTTGCAGTCACCTATGATTGCTAGGTGAATAAAGTCTCACCTGGCATTACTCATTAATATCATCCTAGAGGGTCTAGCACAATTGTTTTCATCAGAAACATTGTTTTTATCTGTATAACTGTAACAGCAGCCACAAAAATCCTCATGAAATACGTAAATTGTTCAGTGGCAGCGTGTCTGAAATAATGAGCGACTTAAAGCAACAGAGTATGGTGGCTAGGAGTTTGGGTTGGTAGTCAGAATGCCTGGGCTTTAATCTCAAAGTGTGGCCTGAGGCAAAAAAATTCAGCACTGTGGCCCTCAGTTTGTTCAGCAGGAAGTGGGGGATAATTAAAGCACCTATGTGACACCAGCTGTTTGAAGTGTTAAAGGAGCTAGGCTTGTGAAGTGTTTAACAAGGCAGTGAGCGTGGATTAAACGCACAACTGTATCGGTATTATTTAGTTCAACTTTCCAGAGACCCCACTCTCAAGGCAAAGCACTTCTACTTAATCACAATGAATCATATAAAAAAATAATTAATAGCAAGGTCAGGTTTACAGACAATCTCTTTGAACTAGGTTGCATGTTACACTGTACTCCCTAGCAAATGTGAAATCAAGATCTTATCACTTATATGAGTATGCTGTACAGTTATATTGCACTTGAATATTTATTTGGCCGTATCATATATGTGTATGTAAGTATGCATATTTAATTATCGTTGATTTCCTACTCCACTAGTTATTTCAGACCTTTGCGATGGCCTCTTGTCAACATCTCTCTTTCTCCTGGCCTTGGACTTCACCCTTAACTGCCTTTCACACTGTTTGCAGTGATAACATAGTGGAGCGTCCCTATCTTCAACCAGTCATTTGGGGGGACATTCATCCCCTCTGCCCTCCAACTAGGTGGGAGTGTTATTTTCAAATGCCAACATCTAATATTTTACTGATCAAGCTGTCGATTTGGATCATGAAGCTTTGCTCCAAATACTTCAGCAGAGGATGTGAATGTTTGTTGTCACAGCCATCGGTCAGCTTACATCCTTAGTGATTAATATAATATGGCCTTTAACCAAAATCCAGCTGATAGAAGAACATAAGCAAGTTGGCTTCCTCAATATAGGTAGAGAATGATGGGATTTGTGAACGCAGCTGAGATTGCTATTATGCCAGCATTTGACAATGGCAACCTGGAGTCATTTCTTTCACACAGATTAGGAAAACAAGATTTAGAGTAAATTAAATGTCCAAAGTCCCAAATGTGGTGGTAGAGCAGAGATTCAGTCCTAACAGCTTTGAGAGTTTGGTGACTCAACGTCACCACTTCCAGGCCCTTCCATGTTTATAGAGGACTTGGTCTCCACATTACCGAGCTATTAACTCTAGCATCTTTTCACTTTCACGAATTGCCAGATGTCATGTCAACAGGACCTGAGAGACACTGAGTACAGTTTATAGCAATATGTTTAGCAGAAACGATGCATCGATGCTGTTCAGGTTAATTATTCTGTGTGTGTTGCTCTATTATTTTCATTCATTGGCATAGATTCATAAGTATAGTTTAAAAAATGTGTACCTTTCCGCTGGATTTTGGTCTTACAAATATGAAATCTCTATACCTACGCATAAGAGTGATAAATTGTACATTATTTCCTCATGCTTATTCATCTTCCTGAATGCTATCTCATATGGTCCTTTTTGTATAAATTCAAAAGTTAAGTAACATTTATTGGTGACCTATTTTTCTGGGATAGTTGCATTATTAATTTGTTTTGCATTAACAGGACCAAAAGGAAGAACAATAGGAGCTAAACTGAATTTTTGAATTGTTATGAACACTTTTTCAGATCAACAGATTTCTTAAGTAGCAGGAAATTCAGAAATAAGAGATTTTAATTCAATAAATTCTGTATGTGCCAATCGTTAAGAGCTTGAAGTTTTCCATCAATAAGAACTAAATTTGAATGCTACTTGTAGGAGCTTGAGCAAATGTTATTATTCTGCAGATTTTTAATTTCTGACAAAGGGATAAATAACAAAGCAGATACGCCATAGTATTTTGATTTTCACTTTCTCATTTTTCTTCACTATGGCATTAAGTCAAGTTGGGGCTTCATTACTATCAGTTCTGTGGCTTAGGACAAATTATATTCTTTTTTTTTTTTGAGTCAGAGTCTCACTCTATCACCCAGGCTGGAGTGCAGCAGAATGCTCACAACCACCGCAGCCTCGACTTGCTGGGCTTAGGCTATCCTTCTGCCTCAGGTTTCCAAGCAGCTGGAATTACAGATGCACACCACCACACCCCCGGCTAGTTTTCGTGATTTACTGTAGAGACGAGGTCTCACCAAGTTGCCCAGGTTGGTCTCTCGAATGCCCGGACTCAGGCAATCCTCTCGCCTCGGCCTCCCAAAGTGCTAGGATGACAGGCTGAGCCACCGTGCCCGGCCTATGTACTATTTTTTATGTCTACTGATCTCAAAGAGTTGTTGCTAGAATTCGTTGAAATAACAAAAATAAAGCCCTTAATGCTACGGCCAGAAAACTCGGGCTCTCAAGCCACATCTATCCGGCTACATATTTTTTATACATGCAGTTCTGTTGGAACATGGCACACTTTTGTGCTCTAATTGCAGAGCTGAAGAGTTGAAACAGACACTGAGTGGCCTGCAGAGTCCACAGTGTATACTAAAAAGTGTGTCAACGACTTCCCTAAACCTTGCGGGGCCTGTGTCTCTCTTTCCTTCTTCCCTTTTTCTTCCTCACTCTCACCTTGCCAGCCTCCTTCCAGGGCTCCTTTTTCTTTTCTTCCTTCTTTCCTCCCTCCCGTTGTCCCTCCTTCCCTTCCCCTGCTTCTCCCTTCCCGCCTTCCTTCCTCCTGGAGAACTGTATCCTCTCCTTTGTGAGCCCAGGCCTAAGCTACAATCTGAGACCACCTTGGTGTGTCTACTTTGCACAATGTCCTGGTGGATACAGACAACTAAAAGGCAACTAGAAGAGCGTGAGTGCTATGATAAGAGAGTTACACACGGAGAGGTCTCCTCCCCAGGTCTGGAGAATTCAGGGGAGGCTTTCTGAAGGAAAAGATCTGTAAGGCGAAGTCTGGAAAGTGCGAGCAAGTTAGCAGGAGGAGAAGTGAAGGAGAAGAGTGTTCCAGCATGGGGGAGAGCACTTGCAGAAGTGTGATGATCACAGAGAACACTGCACTTGTCAGCGCCTCCACGAGTTCGGTGTGTTGGGAGCCTAATGCAGAAGACTGAGGAGCACTGAGTGCAGACAGCTGAGCAGACATGCGCTAGGCCTTGCAGGGCCTTGAGCCAGGGTCAGAGGACTGAATGTGTGTCATGCCAAAATGATGCAGAGGGACACAGAGGAGGGAGGTGTGTTGCACTCCAGCGGCTGCCACAGAGTCACGTACAAAGATCATCTGGCTGCAGTTTGGAAAGAGGAAGTAAATAAACACTGTGGTATGGAGACTGGTAACATGACTTGCCGGACTGAAAAAATTAACAGACTTTAGCATATCTGGTTAGAATTAGGTTTATGTGCTAATTTGTTTTTAGCAATTGGTTAGCATTACACAGAGGGCACAGGAAACATTAAATACTGTATTCCTAAAGAAGGTATCTGATACGGTTTGATGTTTGTCCCCTCCAATTCTCAAGTTGAAACGTAACTCGCAGGGTTGGGTCGGGGCGCAGAGGAAGATGTGTGGGTCTTGGGGTGGATCTTCACGCCTGACTGGCTCCGTCCTGTAATGGCCAAGCTGTCCCTGCATTCCCCAGCGAGATCTGGTTGTTTAAAAGAGCTGGACCTCCTCCCTTCCCTTCTTCTGTCCTCACCGTGCAACATGCCATCTCCCCTTCCCCTTCCGCCATGATTCTATGTTTCCTGAGGCCTCAATGTGAAGACTCTGCTTCTTGGACACTCTGCAGAACCATGAGTCAGATAAACCTCTTTTCTTAATAAATTACCCAGCCTGTTATTCCCATAGCAACACAAATGGACCAAAAAAGTTATTATTATGTTGTTTGCAAAGCTCTCATAAACTTGGAGTGTGTCATTCTTTATGGTCAAATATATATTTATTCAACATATATTTATTGAATGTTTACTAGGTTTCAGGAACCCTTTTAGGGACTGAGCACAGAGCAGTGAATAAAACAGTGTACCTCCTTTTACAGAAATAATGTTGTAAAAGAGATACAGCCAAAAATAAATAAATATTGAGTTGAAAGCTGGAATATATACTATGAAGGAAAAAGAAAAAAAAAAAAACAGGTACAAGACAGAGCACACATAATGAAAAGTTACCTGTTTTAGAAAGGGAAATCAAGAAAGACTTATTAATGAAATGACATTTTAGCTGATACTTAAAAAATAAAAAGGTGGCAGCCGTGGAAGGGGTGATGATTTAGGCAGAGAAAATGCCATGTGTGAAGGATCAGAGGAAGGAGTGTGCTTGACATGACTGGAGAATTAAAAATTATTAGTGTAGCTACAGCAAAGTAATCAAGAGAAAAAATGAGAAATAGGAGAGATGGCTGGGCGTGAGATACGAGGGGGCAGCTAGAATTGGCATCATGATTACATTTTGTGCAAAGGCAATTGATGAAACTATTGAGGAATTTTAAGCAGTCCGGGGAAATGAGGCAATTTTTAGTTTGTTTCACAGAGACGTTTTGCACTGATTTTATTAGATTTATCTCTAGGTCTCTAATCTTTTTGCAGTTATTATAAATTACTTTCTGAAAACATTAATTTTGAATGCTGCTTGTGTAAAAAAAGGCAAGTGATTTTTATGTTCGTTCCCAGGATTTTGCTAAGCTGTTTCATGAGTTCCAACTTTGTACATGAATTTTCTATGTTCACAATGATATTATCTGCACGTGATGACAGTTTTGTTTCTTCTTTTTAATCCGTATAGTATTCTCTTGCCTTATTTTATGGGATAGGTAACAGAATTCATTTGTGTTTTTCTTTATTTCATTCTATATTTTTACATTAAGTGTGATGTTTGTTGAGGTTTTCCATAGTGATCTTATATTAGGTTAATAAATGTTCTTGTATTCCTTATTTCTTGTTGGTTAAGAGGTGTTTTTAATCATAAATGGATCTTATGTTTCATCAAATACATTTTTATTGCAGAAGATCATGTGATTGTTTTACTTTTTGATGTGTTAATATGAAAAATTCAATTGATTGATTTTTAAAATTAAACCAACATTTTATTCCTCTTATAAGAATAATTCAGGTTTTACCTTTAAAAATCACACTGGGTTGAATAAACGATTAGGCTCAGTAAGCCAATATATTAAACATTTCCATCTATGTTAACACAAAAGATTGGCTTGCTATTATCATTTTTAATTTTGCTGCTATTTTGAGGTTTCGGTATCTCGGTTATTCTAGCCTATGAGATGAATTGATAAATAGTTCTGGAGGAATTTGTAAAGGTGAAGGTGAGAATTCTAGCCAAACTATTTAGTTGAGCTATCATCAATGAAACCATTCAGGGCTTGAATTTTTTTGATAATATTTTAAATTATTGATTAATTTATTTAATAGTAATGGCATTATTTATGTTTTCCATTTCTACCGGTGTCAGTTTTGGTGGATTTATTTTAATAAAATAAAATTTATGTGAATACAAATATTTCAGTTTTAATAATATTAGAAGGATGTTTCTAATTTATTGGCATAGAGTTATACTAAATGTTATCTGGTTTTTATTAGGTATTATTAATGGAATATATAGTTTATAATTTGCAATATTTACTATTTGTTCATGTTTCCTTTATTATTATCAGTTTTAAACTCTTCATCTTTCCAAATCCAACTATTGGCTGTTGAATCACTTTACTGCATTATTTCTATGTCATTAAATTCTCTCTTAACATTATTATGTTATTAGTTAAGTTTATCACTTCATGACATTATTTTGGAGGATTATGTTGCTTCTTATTATTGTTATTGTTATTATTTTATGAACTAAATGCTTACCTCACTGATTTTTGTGGCTTCTTCTTTGAAAAATTCTTTCAGGGCTACAAATTTCCTTAAATTCAGTTTGAAATGTATTCAAAGATTCTTCATTATAATTAAGTACACATTATTTTCTAATTCCCATTATGGTTGTTTTATTGCTGCATGAGCTTTTTAGAACTTTATTTCAAGATCAATATTTCTAAATATGTGATATTTTAGTTAGATTTTTGCTATTTATGTGTCACAAATGTGATAATGTTAGAGAATGCTCTTTGTATAATTTAAATTTTTTGAAATTATTGCTTTATGTTTCGGTATATACTCCTTTGTTAATGATCTATGTGGACTTTAAAAATAAACATTCTCTCATTGTGAAGTTTATTATTTCATTTATGCACTGCAACTCATGCTTGTAAATACTATTCAAATATTCTGCATTTATAGTTTCTGATATTTTTGTCTGGTTGCAAATTTAAATTTAAACACACAGAAGTCTACATTTTAACTCATATATTTTCTTATTTATCTCTAAATACACTTTTGCATATTTCTTCTTTAATATTACAATAGATGTGACAGCTATTTTTGCTGTTTCAATTTTATATTGGGTTGTTTTCAACTTTCTGTATCCTTAGGTTTTAGGTGTGAGTGTTCTAACAACTTATAATTTGACTAGGGTGGTATGTGTGTGTGTGTGTGTGTGTGTGTGTGTGTGTGTGTGTATGGAGGGAAGTATTTAAATCCAGTCCTATAGACATTGTCTTTTAATTGGAGAATGTGGTACATTAATATTTAATATAACTACTGGTATATTAAGATTTGAAACATCTTATTTTGTTCTTTATATTTTTTCCATCTTTTCCTGCTTTGTTTTCTATCTTTTCTTGACTTTTTTGCTGTTGTTGTTATAGTAATCATCCTGGGTGGATTTCTTCACTCTTTAAAAATGTAAATTACTACATTCCATTTTTAACTTTTAGAGATTGCATTTTGCCTTCTTGTTTCAGTGATTTCCAACCTTTTCAAACACAAAAATGTTTCTTCATTTCTCTTTTTTTGCCCTTACACCCTTTCAGCACTGAGTGACTATACTATTCTAAGACACTCTTGTAGTAGGTAGAAGCATGGGGATAAGTTTTCTCTAGAGTAATGTGAATCAAAATTATGTTTAACTTTTCTAGGCCAAAGTTTTCTAGGCTGATCATTAGAATGTGTGACAGTATGTAGTAGCAGATGATGGAGAATCCTCAAAAAATGAAAAAAAAATTTCTGAGAGCCTGACTGAAGCACCAGGTAGAGGGAATCTCCACCTACTAGAAACTCTTACCTTAGACTTTTATGTTATTGGAGAAAACCTTCTATGTTATTGGAGTCATTGTATATTTTAAGTCTATTTGTTACAAGAATTAGTATTAGTCTTACTGATATAAAATTGGATCTTGAACTGAGTTATTGCCACAACAAAATACAATGTTTGTGGCATTGCTTTGCCGTCCAGTGGAAGACAATGAAGTAACAGACACAGCAGACGGGAAAACTGGATATCTCTGTTCCTTTCTAGCAAGACATTTGGAACGTCGTTTGAAATGGCTTCAAAGTCAGACAGAACACCTCAAGCTTTGGGAAAAAATGTCGAAATGTTAGTATATATGGATTATTAGTTTATAAGGCTAACAAGATTTTAATAGGTGGTGAGTCGTTTAGTGGAACTATATTGGCACTTGCAAGCAGAAATAAAAGGGAATGTACGGAGGACTGATTTTTCTCATGTTCTGCCTATGTCTCTTCTTTTCTTTACACTCTTCCCAGAAGCATGATGTGATTTCCTTTGTTAATGAACTTCACTCTTTGCTACATGGAGAATGAGTCGGAGTTGGAGGTAGGCTAGAAGGAAGAAAAGAGAACAACTGAAAGAGTGTTATAATAGTAAAGATTAGAGAAGATGGTCACTTAGAATAAGTGGAAACAGAGGAGGAAATAAATTAATTGATCTGATGAATATTCATGGAGTGTATCTATTGTGTAAGCCTACAGGCAAATTAAATGTGGGAAAAATAAGAAGGGAGTGGATGTTATTTCCAAGATTCATATAGCTGGGGGACTGATGGTACCATTTCCTAAAACAGAAAGGTACAGGAATGCATAGATTTGGGGAAGAAAATTGAGAATTAAATTGGGTTTCCATGTGTCATGTGAAGCTGGCAGCAAGTCGATGACTGGAACTCTGATCTAGTCTCTAGATCTAAATATATTATTTCATCATATAGATTACAATCGGTGTCTAGTATATTTTATGAGTTGGGCAGGGAAGGAAAAATCTGCAAAAAACATGAAGTCAGTTCTTTAGGGGAGAAGGATAACAGGAGAGTGTAATATGAAAACAGGAATAAAGAATTTTGGGGGAGATGAACAACATTTATAAATGAATAGTATAAAAGGAGGAGATTAAATATTAAATCACTATGAAGTGTCTCCAGCTTTTAGCAACAAATAGAAACATAGTCGTCTTCATAAAAACGACTTTAACGGGGAGTTGGAAGTTACAGTCAGATTTTAATGGCCTAGTGATTTCGAGGGGATTAAAGAATAAAGTAAAGGTAAAGAGATTCAAAAAATGTTAGCTCCCTTTGATTTTTTTTTCTTCTCCTAGGAAATAATAATGTTTGGAGTTGGTGGGAGAAGAATCTTTTCCATTCTCTTTTACTTCAGACCCTCCCAAACCCATTAACTCAAGCTCTGCAGGTGAGAGCAAAAGATCACACCTGGCTAAGTTTTTCTTAAAACTTGAGTGAGTCTTAATAAAATGATAATTCAAAAATCTCATAACAGATTGGAATTTATTTAAAGTTTTAGACTTTAATCACAAAATCATATTCCTTCCCTTGAAATCATTTAAAAAATTATTTTGGTTCACTTTAGAAATTGCATGAGTTAGATTTATATGTGTGTTTATTGCTTTCCCACACAAACACAAAAATAACCCAGCTGTGATTACATATTACTGACAGTTTACAAGTTGCAAATCTGCTCCCTGAAAATTCTTGGCATTTTGCTGTGAACTTAAAACTGATTAAAAAATAAAATAAACTCTATTTTTAAAAAATTCTTGGCACAACTCCAAGAAGGCATGTATACACTCTGGTTTTTTTCAGGATATACTTTGTATTATAAATGTATAGTCTATGCTAGGGTTAATTGAGGACATAAAATCTAAAGTCAGCACAATATGTAGATATGTCTGTAAGGACTTTTAGGAGATAATAGCTCAGACCACCTTATGGCATTTCATGAACACATCTCCTTGGGATAAATTTCTTAAACCATCATGCTTTCTTGTAGGCACTTAACATCTCTCTGACAAATCATACCTCTCCCTCTTTGCTTCTTACGACTCTATATAATTTAATTTTAAGATACAGTTCTTCCCATAGATGTTTTTCAGAAAGTAATTTATATGGTTTCACTAGCTCAATTCAGTGCTGCTTACCTTCAATTTACTGGCATTTTTTATGTTTTCATACTTTTATGTCTTCTGAACTACCTAAGTAGATGTAACCCAACATATAACATATCCTTTTCTTTTAAAATATGAATAATAATGACCCATGTCAATGAGTTCCTTTCCTGAAAGGTATTTAAGCTGTTATTTTTCATTCTTTAACCCTACGAATAGCCAGGTCACTTTAAAGCTTTTCTTCCTAGCACAGCCTTTCAGTTACAGAAGGAGAAGATATACACTACTTTCAGTGTTTCCTGGAGTACAGAGGAGTGTAGAAGATATTCTTACCTTTCAGCAAAGTCTCTGATTTATTTTTAAGTAACTTGTAACATTTGTTTTCCCAACTGCCCGACTATAGAACAAATTTGAATGTGACAGTTATGTGGTGACCCAAAATCTCTCATGCTCTTGTTCATTCACTTATTTTTTGTATTGCTTTGCACATTTTGCTACCATTCATGGAAAATCTTAGAACCCTTAGACATATTGATTAATTACTCTTTCTTGGCTTCTATTATTTCTTTATATGCCAACAGAAGCTATTGAACTGGTATTTTTACTAAGAATTCCAACAAAATATACAGATAATATGACCTCTTTTGTTAGTTTTTATGATTTTTTTTTCTTATGAGACATAGGTTTATCTTAAGCCACTAATAATCAAATACCCTTTTTAGCACCCCTGATCATTTTGACCCTTGAAAACTAGAAATACTGACAATCTTACTCAATCTTCTTTCTTGATTTATCACTTACTACCTTCACCTGATTCATATTCTAATCCCCTAACCACTGCTTCAGTTTTCTTCTGTTTTTTCCCAAATAGTTTATAAATATTGGTGTTGCTCAAGATTCTTTATCCAGAGTAGATATTCCATTATTTACAACGGCATCTACATCAAAGATTTGACTGGCAATGATTCCCTAATCATACTGTAGCCTCCACCACCTTTCTTACATGCCGTACTCTCAGGAAAGTCATGTTTGCCTTAATACCATAGCTGCATACACCTTCTAATCCTTCTCTTTTCCCTTGTTTGTGTAATTCATAGCACTGTAGCAAGACACTGGTGACTAAGGGAACATGGTGAGTTTAGTGTAATCTGAAAAACTATAATTTGAATAGTCTTTTCCATTCAAATCTCAATCATTATCCTTGCCTTTTATTTTACTAAGATAAGAAAGCAATAAAATGGATCATCCCTAAGCCAGGTGTGGTGGTTTAAGCCTGTCATTCCAGCACTTTGGGAGGCAGAGGCGAGAGGATGGCCTGAGCCAGGGGTTCAAGACTACCCTGGGCAACTTGAAGAGACTCAATCTCTACAATAAATCAAAAAAATAAGCCAGACATGAAGGCTCATGCCTGTAGTTCCAGCTACTTGGAAGGCTGAGGTAGAAGGATCACCTGAACCCAGCAGGTTTAGGCTGAGGTGGCTGTGAGGTGCCACAGCACTCCAGCCTAGGGGACGGAGCGAGACTCCAACTCAAAACCAAAACCAAAAAAGGGATCATCCCTCTGCTGCCTTATTTGCCAGAAGCCATCTCTAGCCATACATCCTGCCATCTTTACAGGTTTATTGCACAGGATGGTCAAGATCCTGGTTAAGTTCAGCTACCCAACTTGTGCTTTGAATTCATCCACTTCCACCAACTCAGAAGACTTCTGCTGCTTATCATACCACCTCGACCTTCCCACAGACATGCTCAGATCTTCAACGGAAAGAAGCAACTCCCTTGGCACCACGTTACTCCCCCATGGCCTTCCAATCCCCGCCCGCCCCCCTCATTCCCCCCACTCCGCTAAAATCACTTTTGTCCAAGACGCCCGTGAATCCCTCTTGCTGAACCCAGTCCATCGGGCAACTCTCAATCCTCATTTACTCCAACCCTCATCAGTTTTTAATGCTCAAGCCTTCCTTCCAGAAACATTCTATTCACTTTAGTCCACTCTCCTGATTTGCCCTCTACTTCACTGAGCACTTACTCATCTCTACAGCTGCATCCGTCTTTTCCTGGCCTCTTAACGTCAGAGTTTTTCAGAATTCTGTGCTCTTTTTTCTCTGTCTGTAGTTTATTCGTCTATAATAATACAAACAATTAAGGCCATAATAACTATGCAACAAGCACTGTCATAATTAATTTCAATGTATTTATTACTTTAGTCCTCAGGGAGAAATACACTTCATTTTGCAGATGACTAAAGTGAGTACCAGAGAAGCATAGTATAGGACATTGGCCAAACGTGCAAAGTCAGTGTGGCATACCAGGGATTCTCATGCCGGACGTTTGGGCCTGAGCTCCTAAGATCAGTCATGACAACCTCGAAATGTCTGATTCCAGCCCTGACTCTCCTCGTTGAGCTCTGGAGTCCCCAATCCTAACTCAAAATCTGCATCTGACAGCCTCACAGATGCCTCACAGGAAACACATAAAAACCGAGTTTTTGGTGTCCTTCCCAGCCCACCTGTCTTGTCATGCCATCTGTATGATAGAGCTCCAATTTCTCGGAATGTGTCTCCTACTGTTTCCAGTATCCTGGCCCTCTGAAAGCAACCCAAGTCATTCCCAGGCCAGGCTCTTTGCACGTGTGCTTTCCTCCACCAGGAATGTCCTTCCCCACGATCTCACGTGACTTGCTCCCTTACTTCATTTAAGTCTGGCATCAAATGTCACCTCCTTCAGAATAGCACTTTCCGAGGGTAAAACGACCACCTCACAGTCCTTCTTCACTCTGTCTTTCTCTGTCTGGCTTATTTGCTGTTCTTTGTAATGCTCGTGACCGTCTGTACGTCCAAATTTTTATTTGCTTATGATCTGCCTCTCCATTACAATGAAAGTTGCTTTAGGAGAGACCTTGTCAAGTCTGCTCATGCTTCTGTTAAAGTGTGTTGTCCTTTTTTTAGGCCTACTTTGTACTTCTTGGCCTTGTTCTTCTGGTCTCAGTTTCTTCCTCTCAGTGTTATGTTTATCTGTGGAGGCCTTACAGAAAGATGTAGCGATCATTTTTCTACGAAGCAGTCTCTGATAACTCCAATCATCTCTTATTTTTATACAAACCTTTTTGCACTTCTACATGGATTTACCCAACTCTTCCTAGGGGTGCTATCAACGTGTCACTGGCTTTCTCCCCCATGCAGGCATAACCAGTCCGCAGACATGTGTCAACACTCTCACCACTGCTGTGTGTGGCCACTGTGCCTTACCACCTTGCATCTTCCGAAGGCCTGACATTGAGATGTGCAGGTCGCGGCCACTCAATAAATACTTGTAAAACTGGCGACTCTTCCTGAAAAAAATACATCAACATCTCTTCCAGCTGAACCCTATGACGAAGTTGCTATGAAATTCCGCTTTGGGGAGGGCGAAAACCCGCCATTAACATTGCAGTGAAGCAAATGTCCGTGCTGCCTCTGCTGTTTGTTGTATCTGCTCCTACGTGTTGCGTCTTGAGCTTCCCTGCGGGAGGAGATGGCTGTGGCTCTCGCCGGCTCCCCGTCATGCTTTCCCTGGTGTTTTGCCCGTGGTGAGTTGAAAACCAGATGCTGTGTGCTCCGGTCTGAGGTTGTCTTGGTTAAGTGACCCACACGGAGTGGGTCAGACTCACCATCACTATTAAAAACCCAGAGAAGCCCGGGGCGGCACTTCCCTGCCTGCAGCCGCTGCTGCCCTAATCTTCTTTCCCTTAGCAGTGACAGGCAGGCTACTGGGAGGCCTCCCAGGTCCCTTGGACGTGAACTTCTTATGCTGACACGAGCCTCTCAGATTAGCTTGGCATAAATAACAGCTGCTTTAACCTCTTGAGATATAATGTTTGACAAACTATCTGATGTCTTATCTAAGAGGCGGGACGAGAAATAACATCCGAAGGAGATTTCATTTTATGTGTTGAACTAGTGAAATCCAGGATTTGTGTAGAATCCAAAGATATCTGACAGAAATGTCAGATGTTTGTTTGCTCACAAAAACCAATAATTTATCGTTCTAGGTGTATTATATTTTTGGAAATCTCAAAAAGAGAATGTTACAATTACTGTAGTTTATGACATTCGTATATACACATTCCGTTGTGTGTTTCGCACAATAAAAAAAGCTATGAATTCAAAATAGCACAATTATTGATTGTAGAGTTTTCACTCACTAGTTCGGTTGTATTCCTGTCATTGTTGGGTTTGTAGAGAAAAGGAAGGGAAGAAATTACAAAATGTCCCAAGTTACTTGGCCACTGGAAAATAAATAGTCCTTGGGATTTTGATTGCCTGAAATCATTTACCTCCTTAAGAAAAAGTTCCGTATACTCTTGAAATTTTGCCTTATGTTCATTGCTTTGGCAATTGAGTTACACTGCGGTTTATACTGAAAGTATAAGCCAATAAATCCCTTTCTTGTGTGGTGTCCTTTTTGAAATCTTTTCTGTTTTACATTAACTGCTGTCTGACCAGGTTTTCATAAATTATGCTTGTTTAATTGATTTGTTTTAACCTAAATTCAAGGCTCTGCCTTGTTCATTTTGGTTCATTATTCCAGGCAACTCAAATTGCATTGTAATTTAAATTTGTCACTGAATGAAATGGACACCCCTTCTGCTCTGTGTCATCTAAAAGCCTAAGAAGACAGCTTTGGCCCAAGACTTTTACAAAAACTCCAACAGGACAAGGCACAGGACTTGAATCTTGGTGGAATCACTCTGGACTGTAACCAATGCATATTTGCTGGAGGATTTCCAGGGAAACCTCAAGACCGGTTCCATCCCTGCCCCAGCTCACTGGTGGCCTGTTCTCAATGCTGCATCATAGTGACAGAGTTAATGCAGGAGTTCGGTCATGTCACTCCTGTTCAAAGCCTTCTTCTCATTCTGACTACAACACTAATGTCTTATTCTATTGGAGTTGTCCTATCAAGAAACAATCGCGGTTTGCTTGGTGTTGCTTGCCACGGACCCAGGCTGGCATAGAGTGAATTACTTTCTGTTTGTTCTTAATTTTCTGGGTTTATAATAAATTTTCCATAGATACATTTTAGAAAATTGAAAAATTCATAAAACATATGATAAAGTGTACTTATAATCTAGTAAAATCAAATCAGATTTATTTCTTTCTGGCTTTTGATACAATACATAATACAAGTATTGCATAATTTATAAGACTATGGCAATAATCCTGCATGCAGTTGATTGAATAGCATCCCCCAAAATCATGTCCACCAGGACCCTCAGAATGTGATCTTATTTAGAAATAGGACTGGGAAGCCGGGCTCGGTGGCTCAGCCTATAATCCTGCGCCTTGGAAGACTGAGGTGATTGGATTGTCTGAGCCCGTGGGTTCGAGACCCGCCTGGGTAAGCGAGACATCATCTCTACAATAAATCAAAAAATCAGCCGGGCATGGTAGCGCGTGCCTGTAATTCCGATTACTCGGAAGACTGGGGCGGAAGGATCACCAGAACCCAGCAGGTCTAGGCTGAGGTGGCCAGGAGCAGCCACTGTACTCC
>CAUYQG010215172.1:0-17295 GCA_963574415.1 Tarsius wallacei | reverse complement strand
TCCACTTGAGTGCAGACAGTATGCTGTTTTGTTCTCCAGAAGCACTGGCACTGGCCAGCCCTACTGTTTCACGGGGGGTTGTTTACTTCCAGAGCATTTGCGTTTTAACCCAACTGTATTACAGTCGCCAAAACTAGACGGTTCCCCTCTGCCAAAATTGACCCCCCTGCAGAAGTTCCAAAGTACTATACCAGCGTGGAGTTTCAGGCTGGGTTTAAAAAGGAGTAACGGTTTTCAACTCTCCTCTCGCCCCCCCCCCCCAAAGTTGTCCAGCTCTTACTTCCATAACATCAGAGAAATGAATCTCTTTAAATCTACGGTTAATTTGTCAGTAACTCTTTTATCTAGTGAAATGTTGGCTAACTTCAGCTCCTCTTAAGGCCTCATCTCTCCTCAACTATCGTGGTAATGGCTATGTAGCATCTGATCAGTGCTGGTATGTCATATAATAATAGCTACCATTCATTGAGAACTATGTGTAAGCACTTACCCTGGATGTCTGATCTAATCCTCCCAATAGCTGGGAGCTATTACTTCTCCATTTTACACCTGAGGAAGTTGAGGCCACGAAAGATTTAGTAACTTGTCCCCAGACCACAAAGAGGGTGAGTTTAAAACTGCTGGCTGACTATGTATACAGCTGGGAGTCGAACCCGCGTACCACACTGCCACCTACCTACAGCAGCGCTGACATCCTGTGTTTTTCAGCTCAGCCAGCAGCCGGTCTGCTCTATGCCAGCACTGAACTGGCACCAGCTGGGAATGCCCAGGTCCCAGTCTAAGAGAGGAGCTGTAGACCAGTCGGGAGCTTTGGATCTGGCTGCTAGGGTCAACTTTGGAAGCGAGCAGTAAGCTGACAAGTGCTTAATACAGGTTATCTTAATCTAACAAGCATGTTAGTTTTTAGTGAATGTTCCCAAGTGCATACCACACTAATAGCGCACGCACCTTGGGGTTCGAGAAACTATGTTTTTGCCCTCTCTGGGTAGAAAGAGAAATGGCCTTTTTTCTTTCTAAACCTCCTATGGACAATGAAGAAGGAAATATTTTTTCTAACACAATGAAACAATTTATTCCTCTATTTCACTTGTGCGTAATTTCCTCATGTAAAATTTAACCCCTTTAAATTGAGGGCTGAATTTGAAAATCATACCTCAATTTTGCCACTTATGATGGATCTCAGTTCATTTCTCATTGCCTTTTCGTGTTGTCTTTTCTCATTTATAACTAGAAACCGTGGATTTCTGTGTCCATTTCTAGAAAACAGCTAGGGAAGAAACTGTCCCGGTGCTTTCTGCTTGGTCCTCCTTATATCTGTTTTCCATTTCAGCTGTTTCCGCTCCACCTTCCAGACAAGTGCACATTCATTGTGGCAAACAGGAGAGTTGAAGGTGCTTAGATATATGCCTGCCGTCTGTAAAAAGCAACACAATTATATGCCAACTTTATCCTGGCTGTTAGCAAATTGCAGCACTCATTCCGACGGCCCAGACTGGAGATCAGGAGAGCAGGGACTTTATTTTCTAGTGGAGCATTAGTGTCCCAATACACAGAACAGGGCAGACACTCACTCCAGGCTCAAGGGATTTTTTTCTTTTCTTTTTCTTTTTCTTTTTTTTTAGTGAATGGAGCTTAGTATTAGGATTGACAAGTAAACAGTACTGAGGTGAATATCACTAAAACTGGGTGGAAATCGACTGAAATTGGTTTCAAGGGATGAGAGGCAAGAAATTCCTTTTCACTATAAATCCAGTGCCATTTATCTCATGTCAATTACATCCTGACCATACTTAGTCCATGGAAGGTTGCTTGTCAGTCATCTATGGAGACAAAAATGGAAAAGGCAAATGAACAAATATTAGGAAAAAGAATCTGAGGGCTCCAACCAACCCCAAGGTGAATGTGAACCAGAAGATATAATTCTGTTATTTGGATCCCATGCGTAACATTGAGATGAAAATTAAGCTATCCAAAATGACCTATCTTCTCATTGTGCCTTTTAATTTAAATAAGAAATGGAGAGGAGGAAATGAAAACCTGAAGCTTGCATTGTGAGAAATTCTGGTCCTGGTGAAGTGGGAGCCCTGGTCCAACTAGATTCCCAGGACCAGAATCCATGGGGGAGGCATCTGTCCCATAAGTCATGGGCGAGTTTCATCCCGATACTCAGCATCATCGTGGCTCAGCGTTCAGTCTGTAAACTAGAAATAATAACTCCGACCTCATGGGGTCTTTTCTGACACTGGCCATGTCCTCATCTGTGTACATACCCCTTCCCTGGGGTCCTGCATACCCTGCTGGTCCAGGACACACAAACCTTGTTCCTCCTCCATTAAAATCACATAAGATAGAAAAGGAAATGTTTTGCAGGCAACTTCGGCTTTCAGCCTTGCTGCAATATTCTCTTTGGGCAAAAATCGCAGTAACTGCTTTCTTCTTGAAGGAATGAGGATGAAGGAGAAGGAAAAAACACAGCAAGAAAAAAATAAATTCTCACCTCAAAGATGATCCATTCAGACTCATTTATGTATGGTATCTACACATCAGTTAACAAACATGGTGAAATAATTCCTGAAAATACACACATATTTTCAAATCATTTACAAATATTAAAGTACTTAAAATCTCACTAGCCATCTTCAGACCTCCTAAGTCTCATCAGTCTGTCACAGACATACCTCTTCCTCTCCTGGTGCCCAGATGATCCTCCCCCCCCCAAGCTCCCCACACCCCACAGAGCATCTCAGGGGTCGCTGAGTCTCCCCTCTCCCCCCCACCCCAGCTTCAGGTGTCTCTCTCGGCTGCAGTGACTGGAAGCTGGTGTGAAGCGACTTTTCAGGCCTCACCCTCTGAATTCTCCATTTTTTTCTGACACACCGTCCAGTCAGCTCCCTCTTAGGGCGTAAATTGTCAACAACTGTTGAGCGCAGTACTTGGCCCAAAATGTACTCAATAAACATTAGCTTTCTTCAGTCCTTTTCTCTTCCTTACAAGCAAGGACAGGCTCTGTTGACTTTATACTGTGTCACATTAGCCACACTGGATGGTTGTTTCCCGGAATGCCTTTCCTGTAGGGTCTCTGGGTTCAACTGGACACAAGAGAAAGTTATGTGAGATTTAGGAGGAGGAATTCAAGTGGCAGTCATCACCCTCCGCAGTGTCACATGGGGTTCCAGGCACTGTGAAACCCACCCACCTCCGTAACCTGAGATCCGCCCATCCCCCTGGGCCTCCTCCCTCAGCATCCCCAAGTCCTGGGTCAGGGACGTGAGCAGCCCTGTGGTAAGGGGCACTTACCTCATCTACAGACTGCCTGCATTGTTAAAGTTTAAGGGGCAGAAGGCAGCCCAGGCAGATCTCTCTTCTTGAGCTCCAGGCTGTCCTTGTGTATACAGTGTGTCCTCCCCCTGCCAGGCCCACCAGGCCCGTCAGTCCCAGTCATGAATTCCCTGACTTCTCACCAGCTCACAGTCATCTATAATAAGTTCTGATTCCATGCTACTTACAACGGTTCTACTTTTCTTTTTTTTTCTTTTTTTTTTTTGAGTCGGATTCTTACTCTGTCGCCCAGACTGGAGTGCAGTGGCCGCTCCTGGCCACCGCAGCCTCGACCTGCTGGGCTCTGGCGATCCTTCTGCCTCAGCCTTCCAAGTAGCTGGAATTACAGGCGTGCGCTACCACACCCGGCTAATTTTTTGATTTATTGTAGAGATGAGGTCTCACCAAGTTGCCCAGGCGGGTCTTGAGCCCGCGGGCTCAGGCAATCCACCCACCTCCGCCTCCGAAGGCGCGGGATTACAGGCTGAGTCACCGAGCCAGGCCAGGTTCTACTTTTCTGATCACACCCTAACTGATGCAGAATCATGTACCTGTTTATCTCCCTATCTTAGCTGGACATTGTTCATAGAGAACACAACACCCTCAATCTGGCTTTCCCTAAGGAAAGGCATTCCATAGAAAAGTGGGTCAACTCCTAATCATCAGAGAAATGCAAATTAAGACCCACACCAGTCAGAATAGCTATTATCAGACTGGGTAGTTTTTAAACAACAGAAATTTGTTTCTTTCAGCTCTGGAGGCTGGGAAGTCCAAGATCGAGATGCCAGAAGATTCATTGTCTGGCGAAGCCGTGTCCTTCGTAGATGGTACCTTGTGTCCTCACGTGGTAGAAAGGGCAAAAGAGGACAAACTCACTCCTGCTAGCTCTTTTATGGAGGCACTAATCTCTTATGAGGACAGACCCCTCATGACTTAATCACTTCCCAAAATGCCCTACCTCTTAATACTATTGCATTGGGGATTTTCAGCACAAATTTTGGAGGGACACAAATGGTATATGCATTTATAGGTATATTAGTATTGCTATTATCAGGACCATAACCACAGCACACACACGCATGCGCAAACACACACACACACACACACACACGCACACACACAAACATGCCCTGTTGGATCCACACATTATGTACCATTATTGGCATATTCTCCCTGAAATGCGATACCATGGAAAGTTGCTCTAGCCTCCTATCCTGCAGCAGTTTAGCAGCCGGGATGAAAGAGCACATCTTCCCCAAGAAGCCTGACAGAAAAGTCCTGAGAGATTCCCCAGCTTGGGTTGATCCCATATTCACTGGAGATTCCATCACCAAAGCAGGTAGACAAGTGTACCCACCATCCCATAATCAGACCCCAGAGGAAAGAGTGTTTCAACAACCCAACGAAGGGTGAAAGAACACTGGCTAAACAGAAGTAGTACATGCTCACTCTAGTCATGTTGGCCACATTTAAGTCTAGGCCACTCACCCATTCTGGGTGAGGTGTCTACTATGACCCAGTGCCCACCACAGGGGAATAACAGTGGCGTCTACTGTGACCCAGTGCCCTCTCAACAAAGGTGACACTGTATGCTGCTTTGACACCTGTTTTGTTTTTACTTAACATTATAATAGAAACATTTTCTCAAGTCATCAATAATTCTTTTTCTTTCTTTTTTTAAAGACAGGGTCTCGCTCTGTCATCCAAGCTGGAATATAGTGGTGCAATCATAGCTCATTGTAACTTCAAACTCCTGGACTCAAGGGATCCTCCTTCCTCAGCCTCCTGAGTAGCTGGGACTATAAGCATGTGACAACATACCCTGTTAATCTTTTAAAAATGTTTTTGTAGAGACAGGGCCTTGCTATGTTGCCCAGGCTAGTCTTAACTCCTGGCCTCAAGAGATCCTCCCACTTCAGCCTCCCCAAGTGCTGGGATTACAGGTGTGAGCCACTGCCCCTGGCCAAGAATTAGACATATTTTTAAATACTAGGTAGCACACTATTTCATGGATATGTCATAATTTGTTTAACTGTCCTAGAGGAATGTTATTTTCCTTCCTTTTGTGTGTCTTTATAGTATATACCGGTATGAACATCTTTTTTATATATCTTTAAAGTTTTTTACTTTTTTTCAACATTTCTGATTATTTCCTTGGAAGCCACTCCTAGAAGTTGAATAAATGTGTCAGAGAATATTTAAAAGTTCTTGACATATATTACCAAATGGTTTTCCAGAAAGATTATTTCAATCTACATTCTTTGGGGATAGTGATAAGTGATAGCTTTAATCCAAAAACAAAGCAAAACGGTAACATACAAATAAGATCCTAGCTAGCTTAGAGACCAAATTGCTAAGTTCATTGTATGCCCACAGACATTGGCCAGACATTTCCAGGTTTAAATTCAGAGGACCACAAACAAGGAATTTCTCACATCAGACCATCCAGTTCTTAGGATGTAGTAGGCAAAGTTCACATGGGTCACCCCCTGTGTCTTACTCCATTTGAACTGTTACAACAAAACATCTTACGCTGGATAAGTTATAAATAACAGAAATATTGCTCACAGTTCTAGAGGCTGAGAAGTCCAAGATCAAGTCACCAGCAAACTGGTTTCTGGTAAAGGATTGCTCTGTGCCTCAAAGATGGTAACTTCTCCTCGCTGCATCCTCAGATGCCTCCTTCGACCTCTTTGATAAGAGTACCAGTTCCACTCATGAAGATGGAGCCCTCATGACTTAATCATATCCCCAAAGTCCCCACCTCTTAATACTATTACATAGAGGATTTGTTTTCAATATGTGAATTTGGGGAGGGGAACACACATTCAGACCATAGCACCACGACTCAGTCTCGTGTCCTGTCTCACTTTCCCCACATGCCTCAACCCATTTTCCCCACCCCTTCCCTTCTTAGAAAAACTGCTAATAAGACCATTCACATTACATGACTATAAGGCTTAATCCAAGAGTATTAAATGAGATAAAACAAAGCTAAATAAAGTCACCCCTGATTCTGACCTGTTAAGCATCAATAAGCTTTTTGGAAAGGTGTCTTGGGCCGTCTGTGTTCCTGTCATCATACCAGGTAAGCAGATACCATTATGAACCAGTCCTAAAACTCATCCTAGTCCTATGAATACTTGAGGATAGGATGAATGTTAGACTGAGTGGTTGATGGTTCTAGGATCGACATGATATTATTTATGGTATATCCAAGTGTCAATAGGAAATCAAAATAGAAGTTGGGAATTCTAGGAATAGTTGTTATTGTGCAAAAGGAAGAAATAGGCCAATTATGTTGAAAATAATTCTGGGCAGGCTACCATTATTGAATACCTATGAGCAAGCAGGCACCATACTGGGAAGCTAGATATTTATTTCACCCTTGAAACAAAACTTGGGTCTCACAAATATTAAGTGATGTGCCCCAAATCACACAGCCACTGACTAGTCTGTGTCTGACCCCCAACCTGTATCTCACACCTTGAAATCGGCATCCCCTCTTGGTCTCTCCAATGTTGGGACATCATTCCCTCATGGGTAGTATGATGCTATTAAACAACAAAGTAGTTGAGAATGTTTTTAGATCATTGGTGAAACCACCACGGGTGCTTTGCTATTAGTCATTCAAAACTAGTAAAACATATGCTTGTCGCTGGAAACTGAGTATCTTCTGGTCAGTATCATGTCCAAGCCAAGGCTGTAAATGCACCGACCTTCAGAGCTGTTTGCCTTCCCCGTCTGTCCTTATCAGCTAGTGGCAGTTCCAGTGGTTGCAGAATGGAGCAAGGACATCTTGTCTTCAGCCCCTGGAGCTGGAGACATCTCTGCACGCTGTTCTAGCTTAGGACTAATGATAAGGTTCCTATGGCTTCCCTGGTGGGGGTCCACTCCCCCATACGATGACCCTGTGGGCAGAGGGTTGGCAGGCATCCTCACTCAATCAAGGGAGTGATGTGGCATGATACAATTTTCTTTTTTTTCTTTTGGAGTTGGAGTCTCACTCCTTCACCCAGGCTGGAGTGCAGTGGCACGCACGCTCACGGCCACCCCAGCGTCGACCTGCTGGGCTCCGGCGATCCTTCCACCTCAGCCTTCCGAGTAGCCGGAACTACAGACGCACGCTACCATGCCCGGCTATTTTTTATTTTATTGTAGAGACAAGGTCTCACCGAGGTGCCCGGGCTGATCTCGAACCCACGGGCTCAAGCACTCCACTCACCGCGGCCTCCCAAAGTGCTGGGATGACAGGCTGAGCCACCGAGCCCAGCCCAATTTTCATCTTTGATGTTGTAAAGTTTAGACTGGCTGGATTACGGACTTGGTTTAGATGGAAACCCAGGTGGATATATTCAGAATCCATTTCTTCTCACCACCCCTACTGCCTCCTTGATGTCAACCATCCACCCCCTTCACCTGCACAATTACCACAGCCTCCTGACTTCCCCGTCTCCCTAACTTCTCCCTGCATAGGTCCTCCCTCCCTCCCTCTTTGGCCTTTCTACACAGGCAACCTGATGATTATCTGATGAGAGTGACACCGTTCTCAAAACCTCTGAAGGTTCCCATTGCACTTGGAATTCAACCCAAAGCTCTTCCCGGGGTCTATACAGCCCCTGCCCACCTCTCCGGCCTCTCCACCACTCCTGGCACTCACTGGCCTCCCAGCAGTCCCACAGCAAACCAGGCATGCTCCTGACCCCCGTGCCTTTGCGTCTGTTTTTCCCAGTCTCCGGCACTCCCTCGCCCCAGTGCGCGGCACAGCAGACTCCTTCACGGCCTCGGTCTCTGCTCAGACCTGACCTCGACGCCCCTGACCGCTTGCAATGCAACAGGACCCACCTCACCCCTGTCTCCCACTGTCACCCCATCCCTCTAGTCTGGTTTGTCTTCTGCACAATACTGTCCCCACCTGGCACGGAACTATTTGCTTATTGTCCATCTCTCCCCTCCACAAAACCAGAACCAGGAGTTTATTGCTGTCACCTCAGGACGGAACGCTGTCGTAGTTCACTCCCTCGTGGAGTGAACGGCCGAGAGAGGGCCGTGGGAGGGCTGTCATGTGGGGCTGGGTGCAGGAGTGGGAACACCACCGGGGGAGTGGAGGTCCAAGGGGAGCAAGGAGGAGCGTTGAGAGCTCTTCCGCACACTGTGGTGAAGGGTGGCAGGCAGTGGGAAACAGGGTGCTTCCCGGATACCCTACAGCTCTCTGCCTCGCACAGTAGATGGGAGATGCGACCATCTCGTCCAGTGGGGCCACCAGGGAGGAGCCAGGCTACAGGGGGAGTACCCTGAGCTCAGGCTGGAACACTGAACGGGAAGTTCAACCTCTACAGATGCCAGAAGATGAACTTGCTATATGGTTGTCTCAGATCGTTCTGTTCAGGATAGGGGTACGGGAATTCACTGCTAACAAAGGGGTCACAGAGAAAGGGTGCCCTGGGCTGGGCTGGCAGCCTCTCTACTCTGTGCCAAGAGGGGAGATGACAGGGGCCCCTCTCCTGCTCAGCACAGCCCGTCCTTCAGACCGCTCCACTCAGGCAGGACAGGGAGGCTCCAAGGAGCAGAGGCTGGTGTGCTTCCTGGCAACTGGCTGGCCCAGTGACTCAGCCATGTCCTTTAATAAAGGAAAGATTTTCCTTCTTTAAAATCTGGCGGCAGGGCTTTTCTGATGGAAGCCATTTCAAAACCTTCCTATGCCCGCTATAACTCAGGGATAGCACAATGGTATTTGGAAAATGATAAAAAAGAAAAAAGGACAAAGCCCCTCGGATTCAGGGTGTTGATGTGACAGCCTGGGAATTCTAAGGGGGCTTCTAGGACATTCAGAACAGTGGAACTAGAAAGATGTCCCTTGAGAATTTGTTGCACTCTGTGTACAAAGGGGGACACAAGATACCTGGAATTTACTTATAAAAAGTGGCGTACTTGTTCTTACATGATTAAACTTCTGTCGCCTTCAAAGTACTCTCCGTTTTATGCAACACACCTATCAGGATGCTTCTTCCACTCCTCAAAGCAGTTTTTGACCTCGTCGATGCCTTTTACTGCTTCTGCCATTTTTTGTTTCACCTCTTCCACATCAGCAAAACGTCTCCCTGCGAGGACTTTTTTCATCTGGGGAAACAAAAAGAAAGTTGCCCAGGGTGAGATCAGGTGAATAGGAGGGTGGGACATGGGGTCATGCCGTTTTTGGTCACAAACTGCTGAACGCTGGGCACAGTGTGGGCAGGTGTGCTTGTACATCACCCATGATGAAACTGGCAAACGCGTTGAAAGAATCTCCAAAAAAAACTCACTAAAGCCAAATGCAGCCTCTCACAACAACGCTTGCTCCTATGCTGATGCCGATGGGTTCCTACAACACTTACCTAGGGGGGGAAGTCTGTACTGCAAGGGTCCGCCCTCCAAAAGATAATTCCAGGGCTTTTATGTCTCCTTCATATAAAGAGATCAAAAATGAAAATAAACCATGTTCTCGCAGGCGTGGATAGAGACATATGACCTGCATAAGAGATTAAACACAGAAGGCATTCCACATATGGGTGACACATCAACACACCCCTCCCCCAAGAAGACAAGGTTTCCTAGCAACTGGGGACTGGCCTACAGTAAAAAAATCGCTGAGAGATTTAGGGGGAGGAAGAAGAGAGAAACTGAGAAAAGCTTTACATGTTCAGAGATTAAATCCTTCCCACAGACCACAAAAGAGAGACCAATTACAGGAAAATTTCTTTGTAATGGCCACTCCAGTTGGATGTTATCTCTGTTGACCATGAGTAATTCTGCTTCATCATGTGTGAATCAAACCCTCTGCTTTCATAGGCAAGCGTACCCTCTGCCAATGAGCTGTGACTTGAGGGTGTGTGGTTTGTGCAAATGTGTTGCAATTAATTAAGCTTTAAACACTGGAAAAAGGCAACTTCTAAGGAGGTGATTAAAGGTACCTAACTGATACGAAGCATCTCTAAGTTTATTTTGGAAGGGACAATTTTTAAAAATCTACTTGTGTTCAAAGGAAGCAAAATTTCACTTTAAAAATAGTTCGGTATTAGAACCAAATGGAAAATGGCTTAGTTCTTTGTGAAATCTCCAAACTGTTTTCCATAGAGGTTGAACCAATTTACATTCCCACCAACAGTGTATGATTGTTGCCTTTTCTCCACATCCACACCAACATCTGTTGTTCTTTGACTTTTTTTTTTTTTTTTTTGAGTCGGAGTCTCGCTCTGTTGCCCAGACTGGAGTGCAGTGGCCGCTCCTAGCCACCGCAGCCTCGAGTCGCTGGGCTCCGGCGATCCTTCTGCCTCAACTTCCTGAGTAGCCAGAATTACAGGCACGCGCTACCGTGCCCGGCTGATTTTTTGGTTTATTGTAGAGATGAGGTCTCACCAAGTTGCCCAGGCGGGTCTCGAACCCGCAGGCTCAGGCAATCCACTCACCTCAGCCTCCCAAAGCGTGGGATTACAGGCTGAGCCACCGAGCCTGGCTACTTTTTTTTTTTTTTTTATAAAGACAATGTCTCGCCAATTTGCCTGGGCTGGTGGTGAACTCGTGGGCTCAGGCAATCCACTCACCTCAGCCTCCCAAAGGCGCAGGATTACTGGCTGAGCCACTGAGCCCGGCTGTTCTTTGACTTTTTAACCGTAGTCATTCAGACTGGTTCAAGGTGATAGCTCATTGTGGTTTTAATTTTTAATTTGTACTTCGTTGGCGATTAATGATGTTTAGCATTTTTTCATGTTTGTTGGCCATTTGTTTGTCTTTTTTGAGAAGTGCCTTTACCCACTTTTTGATGGTACCATTTGACCCAACAATCCCACTACTGGATTACCCAAAGGAAAAGAAGTCATTATGCTAAAAAGAAATCTGCACTCATATGTTCATTGCAGCACTATTCACAATAGCAAAATCATGGAAACAACAACCTAAGTGCCCATCAGTAGTTGACTGGATAAAGAAAATGGGGTAGATATACACCATGGAATACTATGCAGCTGTAAACAAGACTGAAAACGTGTTCTTTGCAGCAACATGGAAGGAGCTGGAGATCATCATCCTAAGTGAACTAACTCAGAAAACCAAATACTGCATGTTCTCACTTCTATGTGGTAGCTGGATGGAAATAATAGGCACTGGGGACACTAAAGGTGGGGGGGGCGTAAGGAGAAGGGTGAGTGTTCAGAAGCTGCCTATTGGGTACAATGTTTACGATCTGGGGACTGGGGATACCTAAAGCCCAATCTCCACCAGGGTACAATATGCCCATGAAACAAACATGCGCTGGTATCCTCTGAATCTAAAAATTTTTTAAGAATTAAACTAAGGCCTGGCGCGGTGGCTCAGCCTGTCATCCCAGCACTTTGGGAGGCTGAGGCGAGAGGATTGCCTGAGCCCGCAGGTTCGAGACCAGCCTGGGCAACAGGGTGAGAACTCATCTCTACAATAAATAACAAATTAGCCAGGTGTGGTAGTGTGGGCCTGTAGTTCTGGCTACTTGGAAGGCTGAGGCTGGAGCCCAGCAGGTCGAGGGTACAGTGGCCGTGGGTGTGCCACTGCACTCCAGCCTGGGCGGCAGAGTGAGACTCCAACTCAAAAAAAATTTTTTTAATTAAAAAGAATGACTTAGTTCAATGAGAAATATCAAATTTGCTCACACACTTTAAAAGGGTTTGCAGTCCTGTCATTTACAGGAGCACTGGGGCAGTCCCTATTTCCTTTATTACCTACCTGCAGCCTGGACTCATAGGGAACCCCAAGGCCTAGATTTTGGTCTTTAACAATCCTTTCCACTAATAGGGGTCAGAAACCCTTGAAAGTCACTGATTCCATGTTAAGACAGGGAAAATCAAGATGGCACACCTAGTGGTTGCCAGAGAATGTTTTCCGAAATGTGTGCGCTCTTGCTAAATAAAGCAAAGAACCCTCACTAGTCAAAACGCCATGCTTTGTGCATCAAAAAATGAGTGCCTGTGAGAATCCACAGAGCACGTGAGATCTGCAGAGCCATAAGGCCACGACAAATCTAAAAGGTGGAAAATCTCAACCAGACCAAAGTTGAGAATCGCAAATACTATGCAAAAATATAAAGATGTAATTAGAGTGAGCTCTAAAAATCATCATTTATGTCCTTTGTTAATTTTAAGAAGAAATATCTTTTTCTAAATGTTGGCAATGTGAGGGTTGAAGTGACCCAGACTCCAAGGGAAGCACAAGTGTACAAAACAGCAGCTAAATGAAACTCTCACAATCAATTTTAAAAACCGAAATGCTCTTACCACAGGACCCAGTAATCGTGCTCCCTGGTACTTACCCAATGCACCTGAATGTTTACAGCAGCTTTATCCATAACTGCCAAACCTTGGAAGCAACCAAGATGTCCTTCGGCAGAAGAGTGGATAAACAAACTGTGGTGCACCCAGACAATGGAATATTATTCAGCACTAAAAAGAAATGCGCTATCAAGCCACGAAAAACTACGGAGGAAAGTTAATGCAGATTAACAAGTGAAAGAACTCAGACTGAAAAGGCTGCATACGATATTATCGCAATTACATGACATTCTAGAAAAGGCAAAACTAAGGAGAGAGTAAAAAGACTCAGAATTGGATGCTGAGCGGTGGGGGATAAGCAAGCACAGAGGTTTTTTGTGTTTTTTTTTTTTTTGGTTTCACATGCAGATTTTTATTGTACACTTTTTTGTTTTCTCTTTTTCATTGATGTTTCTGTTTGGCTTTGTGTTTTGCTTTTTTCTCTTCTACATTCAAGAAACTGGTAGCACAATGGTGAGACATACTTTTTTAAACAAGTGTTTCAAACCTTTCTGGGGTAAACTTCTCTGAGTTCTTCATACTAGAAGTTATTGTGAAGGTGATATTGGTATTCTGGAGAAGGGTACTTAGCTGGGAAGTAGACACTCTAATTTGCAACCCTCAGTAGGAAGACGCTCTTTCAAAGGTGTCAGCTAGGCCTTTCCTGTATTCCTCAGGGCTTCTTGGGAATTTGGTTTGCCAGAACTCCTTGAGGAAAATGAGATCACTTGACAGCTGAATCTCTGGAGTTGCCACTGAGAGTTTACAGATTTGGAAACCATATATTTTTCTCACTGTGGAGAGGCACAGCCGAGACCCACAAGCGTAGTCCTGGGAGAAGGGTCCCTGGGGGTCCCCGACACGGGCTCCCAGAGAGAATTGCTGTGCCCCTCTGGGCATGTACGTGTACACACACACACACACACACACACCACGAGCACAGAGGAATTTTAGGTCAGTGAAACTACTCTGCATGATGCTGTTATGGTTGAGACATGTCATTATACATTTGTCCAAGTTCACAGAATATACAAGGTCAAGAGCGAAACCTAATGTAAACTGTAGTTTTTAGTTAGGAATAGAGTATCCATGTTGGCTAACCATTGTAACATTAGCCTATCGCATTAATGCAGGATGTTAATAATACAGGAAATGGGGGGGCTGAGGGGATATGTGGGAATCCTGTGTTCAGTTTTTCTGCTAAACCCAAAAGTGCTCAAAAATAAAGTTTATTCATGAAAATAAAACTGCCAATTTCTTATCTACCCACCTCATAAAATGGACTGTTGGGAGACTAAGCCAGCCTCTCTGTTACCAGACACAAGCAAAAATTAAGAGTGGTCTAATAGCACGGAAGTTTATCTACTCATCACAGATGTAGTGGACTCAGGGATGGTCATTCAAGCAGTCTCTAAGCTACACCCAGATAGTTGTGGAACAAGAACTGTTTGGGGCTTCCCGTCCCGCACGTTAGATGAGCCTGGTGTGTTTACTACCCCCCTTCAAAAAATCCTGCTCAAATGATAATGAGAGAATAGAACAAACCAACCAAGCCACAATGTAAAGGGAGGAGAGACCAACTGCAGGCACAAGATTTCAGAAGATGTTTGGAGAATGGAAAGAGGATGGAGCTGACTTAGAAAAACACCACAGATGGGGGTAAATACATAGGCCATGGAGTGAGCTAACTTGCCCCACAAAGCCCCCGAGAGTGCCTGGGATGACAGATGGAAGGGGTGGGGGCGGTGTGAGACGGGAACAGAAGTGCAGAGAGTGAGTTGACTACTGGTCCCCTTATCCACTCTGAGCAGACCCTCCCGGGACAAGGGATCCCCCGTAGAGATGTTGCTTCTCAGAGGTACCAAATGAAGCAAGTGGGTGTGGGGTTGAAGGCGGGAAAACAAGGTGCACAACCATGGGAACTTCTGCCCTGCTCTTTACCAGTCCTTCAGCAAATATTTATTGAGTGCAACTTTGTGCCAGATACTCTTAGGGGATTTGACAGTGAACCAGACAGGCAAAAACACTGATCTCATGGGGCCTGCATTCTAGTAGGGCAGACAGGCAATAAGCAAATATATTTTAAGATATATATGAAAAGTGCAGGCAGTACTTGAGGAAACTAAAATAGACAATGGGATAGAATGACAGGATGTCTACCTTAGGAATGAGGTCAGGGAATATCTCAGAGGAGATGGTATGGAAGCAGAAACTTGCACGGGGCGGACAAACCTTGCCAAGAATTCCGGCTGTCGAAGGCTGTGAAGACAGGAGCACTCTTGGCCTGCTTAAGAAGCAGCAAGGAGGCCAGTGGAGCCAGGGAGACAGCAGGAGATGAGGTGGAAGAGGCAGAGGGGGACCAGATCCTGCAAGATTTGAAGATAATGATGAGAACTCAAGACTGGATTCCAAAGGAGAGGGGAAGTCACTTGATTTCCTTTTTAAAAAGATCCCTCTGGATGCCATATGGAGAATAGAGAGAGTGATGACAGAAGCAGCCAGATCTGTCAGGAGGCTGCGCAAAGCCCCAGCGGTAGGTTGCCCATCACCACCAACATGCTGGCGGCAGGGAGAAGCTGTCTCCTTTGGTGCCAGTGAATGACCTCAGAGAAAGGAGCTTTACCTACTTGGCCTCAGGTGAAAGGCAACAGAACCCTGATCACCTAGACAACACCGGACAACAAAGACCAATACATACAAAACTTCCAACCCCTGCCTCTTCTAAAACACTCTCATTTCCAATTAAGAAAGAGTTTAAACATGTGAGTAAAAGAATAACATGACACCTATATTATCAGCAAGACAAAGCAGAAACTAATATTTCACCTTGTTTGCTTCATATATTTCTGTTTTTAAAAAAGTGATTTTCGGGACCAGCCTGGGCAACATGGTGAGATCTCATCTCTACAAAAAAAATTTTAAAAATTAGCCGGGCATGGTAGCGTGTGCCTGTAATTCCAGCTACTTGGAAAGCTGAGGCAGAAGGATCGCCAGAGCCCAGCAGGTTGATGCTGGGGTGGCCATGAACGTGCCACTGCACTCCAGCCTGGGCAACGGAGTGAGACTCCAACTCAAAAAAAAGATGATTGAAATATTTTTAAAAAGAAAAATATAGCTGTACCTGAAGTCCTTCTTTCTTTCTCTTTCTTCACACTACTGTGAAGTTTTCATGCATTATATTCACTTTGTGCTTTTATTATCTATTACTACATCCATCAACAATCTGAACTATTGCTTTTGTTTTTAAAAGTACATAATTGATATTATACAGTATGTATCCTTTGCATTCTGCTTTACTCACTCAATACAGCATATTTGAAATACTTCCATTCATATGAGAAATGACTTATTTTAACTGTTGAAGGGAGTGGCATTAAATGAACAAATCTTACTTTTTAGATATTGTCCTGCTGTACTTACAAAAACAAACGCTTATGTAGCACTTGCAGTGTGCCAGGTACTATCTAAGCACTGCTGGCTTTGAAGATGGAGAAAGGACATAAACCAAGGAAGGCTGGTGGTTTCTAGAAGCTACAAAAGGAAAGAAAGCAGATCCTCCCCTAGAGTATCCAGAAGAAACGAAGCATTGCTCGCTCATTTCTGACTTCTGACCTCCAAAATGTAAGACATTAAATCTGTGTTGATTTAAGCCACCAAGTCTGTGGTTGCTTATTACAGTCTGTGGTTGCAACAAGAGTGTACTGATGTACCTGGAGCGTGCAAGGAGCAGTTGGGCAGTGTGGTTGGTCTAGAGAAAGTGTGGAGGTGGGTGTTGCAGGATGATGAGATGAGTTTAGAGAAGCAATAGGGGCCAGAGGGCTTAGGGCTTTAGACTACAGTCAGGATCTTGGCTTTTACTCTGAGTGATATAGGGAACCACGGAGGGTATGGGGCAGGGCAGGACAATGACTTCACTTAGCTTCGAAAAGAATTACTCTGGCTTCTAAGTAAAGAATAGATGAGAGGGTGGTGCATAAAAGATTAAGTGTTTAGGTATGCCCAAATCTGTGCCTCCCTGAGTTACATCAGAGGCTTGACACTGTGGGGAGAAATGGACTTCTCTGAAGTAATCCAGTTAGTCACTAAACAAATAAGGAAACAAAACAACAACAAACCTCAAAGGGGAAGGATCAATTCCCAGAGTTCCTGCAATGTGTTATCTAAAATGTCCAGTTTCTAACAAAAAGTTACAAAACATGCAAAGAAACAGGGAGGCACGTCTCATGCATGCATCTAGGAAGAAAGCAGACAGCAGAAATTATCTGTTAAAAAACTAAGAGAGGCCGGGCTCGATGGCTCAGCCTGTAATCCCGCGCCTTTGGGAGGCTGAGGTGAGTGGATTGCCTGAGCCCGCAGGTTCCAGACCCGCCTGGGCAACTTGGCGAGACCTCGTCTCTACAATAAATCAAAAATTAGCCAGGCGTGGTAGCGCGCGCCTATAGTTCCAGCTACTTGGGAGGCTGAGGCGGAAGGATCACCGGAGCCCAGCTGGTCGAGGTTGCAGTGACTGGGAGCATCCACTGCACTCCAGTCTGGGTGACAGTGAGACTCCAACTCAAAAAAAAAAAACAACAACTAAGAGAGGCCAGGTGAGATGGCTCAAGCCTGCCATCCCGCACTTTGGGAGGCTGAGCCTGTGGGTTCAAGACCAGCCTGGGCAACA
>CAUYQG010215159.1:0-30970 GCA_963574415.1 Tarsius wallacei | reverse complement strand
TGGGCAGCCTTGTCTTGTTCCAGTTTTAAGGGGAAATGCTTCCAATTTCTGTCCGTTTAGCAATATGTTGACTGTGGGTTTATCATAGATAGTTGTTACTATTTTGAGGTATACTCACTCTATGCCTAGGTGTTCAAAGGTTTTTATCAAGAAAGGATGCTGGATTTTTTTGAAAGCCTTTTCTACGTCTAATGATATAATCATGAGTTTCTTGTTTTTCATCTGTTGATATATTGAATTACATTTATTATCTACCTGCATCCTGGTGATGAAGCCTACTTGGTCATGGTTGATAATTTTTGAGATGTGTTGTTGAGTGTCTTTATTTGCTAGACTCTTGTTGAGAATTTTTGCATCTATGTTCATCAGGGAGTAGTGGCTCTCTTTCTTTGTCGGATTTTTACCCAGTTTGTGTCTCAGTGTGAGATTTACTTTAGAAAATTATTTGGGGAGAGTTCTGCCTTTCTCTATTGCCTGGAATACTTTCAGTAGGATTGGTACCAGCACCTCCTTTTATCCTTTGTAGAATTCTGGTGGAAAACTGTCTCCCCCTGAGTTTTTTTTTTTTTGTTGTTGTTGTTGTTGTTGTTTGGTTTCTTTTGCTTTTTTTTTTTTTCAGGTAGTTTTTGTTTGTTTGTTTGCTTATTTTTATGACAGAGTCAGTTTTCTCAGTTGTTAATGGTCTATTTAGGGTCTCTGTTTCTTCTTGTTTCAGCCTTGGAAGGTTTTATTTTTTCAGAAAGTCCTCCATCTGATTTAGATTTTTGAGTTTGTTTCCATACAGGTGTGCATAGTAATCTCAGATAATCTTTTGTATTTCTTCGGGGTCAGTTGACATTTTGCATTTCTGACTATATTTATTTGAGCTTTTTCTCTCTTTTTCTTGGTGAATCTGGCTAGGAGTCCATCAATCTTAATTATCCTTTCAAAGAACCAGCTTTTTGTTTTGTTGATTTTTTTTTCTATGATATTTTTGTCATCAATATCCTGTATTTGGGCTTTTACTTTGTTGATCTAGATTCTTCTGCTGAAGTTAGGGTTTATGTGATTTTGTCTTTCCAGTTCCCTTAGGTGATTTGATAGGCTGTTAACCCATGATCTTTCTGTTTTCTTGATGCTTGCTTGGAGAATTATAAATTCCCCTTAGTACTGATTTCCTGGTATCCCAGAGGTTTTGGTAAGATATGTCTTGGTTTTCATTTGTTTTCAAGAACAATTCTTTTAATTTTTGTGTTGACCCAGGAGTTGTTCAGTATCATGCTGTTTAGCGTTCATGTCTTTGTGTGTTTTGGGGGAATCTTGTTGGTGGTGATACTTATTTTTATTCCACTATTGTCGCAGAAGATGCATGGCATTATTTCAATATTATGAAATTTGTTTATGCTTGCTTTCTGGCCAACGATGTGGTCGATCTTGGAGTATGGTTCTGTGGTGATGAGTAGAATGCATATTCTGTGGTTGTTTGGTGGAGTGTTCTGTAGGTATCTATTAAGTCCATTTGGTCAAACATCAAGTTGAGGTTCCAAATATCCTTTTTTGCCTTGATGATCTTTCTAGAGTTGTTAGCAGGATATTTAAGTCCCTAGCTATGATAGCATTAGAGTATCTATTTTAGTTTACATAGTAGTTGCTTTATAAAAACGGGTGCTCCTATGTTGAGTGCATATATGTTTAGGATGGATATTTCTTGTTGATGGATTGAACCTTTTGTGATCCAAGACTTAAAACACCTTTCCTTTTCTCCATTTTGTCCCCAAGATCTCAGTGAACGTTATTAGCAACCATTTCGTTTTAATAATACTAACTTCCAACTGAGTTTTTTCCAATCTAATCATTTTGTGGCTCTTATATTTGTTTTCATAATTTGACTTGTCACTGAGAATCATTTTTCGTATTAGTGCTTATATAGTTTAAAGAAAACAAAAGCAAAATAAACAAAACACTAGTCCCTCTCTTCTTATTACTTTACATCCCTTCTCACATGCATACCAAAAAATCAGTACAAGATTACAGAACAATGACAATTATTATTCTTCATAGTTAGAAAGCATTCTTTATTGTCTTTTCACATCTACTGAGGTGCTTTTTGATCTTACTTAAGATAGTTCTCTTTTAGGATGTGTCAGCTTTTTTTCTTTTGTTAGATTAAGAGTTTTCATTTCTGTAACATGAAGCATAGTTAGAGGTCTCTTTGTCCATTTTCCCAAAGATGATGAAGGACCTCATATATTTAAAAAAATGCAAATAGGAGTTTTTGTTTTACTTGTTGATGTTTCTGTGTTACATATATTACTTTATAGCTTTTCTTAACATCCTCAAATTTAAAATAATTTCTGAGCAACCTGTAATAAAAAACAAAATAAAAAAATTATTAATAGAGGAGAAGAAAGAGGGAAAAAGGAAAAAGGGAGGGAGAGAAGGGGAAAAGGAGGTTCGATATGGAGGGGAAAAGCATGAGATAAATGAAGAGGACAGGAGACAGATGAACAAAAGAAGTAGTAGTTGTAGGGGAGAAAGGGCATCCCCCTCACTATTCACCCTAACATAGCATTTAGGTTTATAGACTTTGAAACCAGATCAGCTGTTCATATCCAATTTTACCACTTCTTGATCAAAAGACAATGAGAAATTTGTTTAACTTTTCCTTGCTTTATCTTTCTCACTCAAATACTGAGGATCAGTACTATAGTGCGTTATGGTAAACATTATTAAATATAAACATAAAAATGTCCATAGGCTCCTGAGAAAGGACAGTTTCAACTAGCTTTGTGCAAAATGCATAACAGGTTTTTGGTGGTTGATTGTTGAGTAATTTATAGACACTGATTAACTTCAGAGTACTCTGTTCCACACAATTGAATGACCATCCCAGGTACCTACACAGTACATTTTTATGAAGTAAGAAAAAATAGTCATTTGTCAAGGGATATATAAACTTTCTAATGAACCTTTCTTCTACTCCACAACCTCCTACCTTCACTTACCTGACACTTCTTTGTCTAAGAGTGATTGATCAGATCAGGGGGAGCATGTTCCGTAACTTATTATTTTGTTTTGTGTTTTGTTTGATATATTTTTAACAGAATGTTTTACAGAATTTCAGTGTAGTTGTCTGTATGTTTGACTATCTTTTTTTTTAACATTTAATATATTGAGAGTGTAAGTTCAACACTAGAATAAAGACTCAGCTTCCAGTTTCTGAAACTTTCAGTTTTAGAAGTTATAGTTCACAAAAATTGCACATCTTTATAGGTAGTCTGTCAGCTGTCAACATCCATCATCTTAGAGCTCTATAAGTCTCTGTCTCCATGCAAGTGATAAGGGTGACATAACATGTCATCTTAGAGGTTTGGGGGCTGGTATCCCATAACTCATTCGTTTTTTTAATGCAAATGGGCTTCTAATTCTCTCTTTAAAATATTGATAAACTTTTAGGTGCCTATATCTCTGTAATTTCTCTTCACTCATAAAGTAGACTTTATGATTTGCTATATTTGCTCTTTAACTTGACAGCTTTGTCATATTTCAAGAAACAGAGTATATATTTGGATGTGTGTGTATTTCAAAATTTAAAAGTAAATTATACCCGAGAAATTGTAGTTGTCTATACTTCTGTCAGGGCATTTTTATCCTGTCATGAAAAGATCACTCACATTAGGAAATGTGTGTCTTGAATAAGTTGGTACTGTTTTCTTTTTTTCTTTCTTTTTTTTTTTTTCTTTTGAGTTGGAGTCTCACTCTGTCGCACATACTGGAGTGCAGTGGCTGCTTCCGGACACCGCAGCCTCGACCTGCTGGGTTCTGGCGATCCTTCCACCTCAGCCTTTCAAGTGGCTGGAACTACAGGCGCGTGCTACCATGCCCAGCTGATTTTTTGATTTATTGTAGAAATGAGGTCTCACCAAGTTGCCCAGGTGGATCTCGAACCCACGGGCTCAGGCAATCCACTCACCTCGGCCTCCCAAAGTGCTGGGATTACAGGCTGAACCACCGAGCCTGGCTTTGGTACTATTTTCAAGTCATTTTTTCACACTTTAAAAGCCTAAACAAAATAGTCCTTTATGCAAATAAATCTGAATTTTTCAGTGGCAGGCTTTTAATTTTCTATGAGTTTATGTTGTAAAAACATACACACACACACACACACACACACACACATGCATATATACTATATATGTATGTGTGCATTTATAATGCATATATATGTATTCCATAATATACACATGTATGTTTGTATTTCTTGTTCTTACTTGAGTTGTTAAACTCTAATGTTTACCTTAAAGCAGTCAATAGGCATTATCACACTTTCCATTCTGAAATTCTTCAAAATTTGCTTAATGGCTTCACAGTCAAAACAATTATCTCTACCACTGCCTATCTGGGTAACTTGTTCTCCAGAGTGAAACTAATTGACATCATTTATTGGTCAGAGCTGTTTCTGACCTTTTCATGACTTTTGAGCACTGCAACTGTTTAATCTACTGTACTTACATAAAAATCTGCTAACAGATTTGATTCAGTATCAATTTTTGATAATAGCACCCTTTCACGATAGGGTCAGTACACTTGGTATGGTGCAATACAATGGCAGCAATAGCTATCAGTATTATGAAAATTCAACTTGGGACACTGATGTTAAAAAATGTGCAGCTAAGCCTTCCTGTAGATGTATATATTATATGTTCATTCATGCTATTATATATTTTTGAGCTGGAATGAATATATTATGTAATAAATTTAAAAATGAATAAAATATGAAAGCAGTGTATGTAATTCCAGTATCTGGAGAGGCAATCCAAGCCAAACAAATGAATACATAAAATGCAATAGTTTATAGTTTAAGTTTTATGTATGTCAAGATTAGAAGGTGTTTGTTTCTGAAAGTAAAAGAAACAATTCTATAAATAAGAAAGTACATATACCTTCTTGAAATTTTTCATGATACATTGAATGTATAACCTGGAAAAATGTAATAGCAGAGATATTTCAACTCAGATCACAGTGTGATAGAATAGATACAGGATTAGTAGAAAATTTAGGGGTATATTTTTCTATTAGTGTCTTCAGAAGATTTTTATAATATTGTCCTTGTTGCTACTCTTTTGTACAGCACCAACTATTATCATGAGTATTGTATGAGTAAGCATAACCATATTTAATATGTGAATTATTTTGCTTATTTAATAAAGTATTCAAAAAATAAATATAAACAGTTTTTATATTATGATTTTTTCAAAAGTTATCTTTCTAGGAACAGGTCCTTTAATGCAACAATACATGTTTATCTCATATCACTAATAATACACATATTTTTAAACTATCAGAAAATGTCTCTGATCTATATTCCGGTTTTATAATTATCTGTATCATCAGCTCTATAAAAATATTATAAAAATAATATAATAAATCAGTCATCAATAAGTACATTTAAATATAATTTGAAAACAAAATTTATGTTCTAAAATCTCAATTTCTCAAAAAAGTACTCTAAAAATAGGTAAATAAAAATGTGCCACTGAATATAATGACATAACTAGCTACTTCATAACTAACTAGACAGTATTCTTGTCTGAATTCTATCACAAAGCAGGGACTCAACACAAGTTTTAAAACAGTTATTGCATAAAGTTTAAATACAGGAAGAACTTGTTGCAAATTTTATAGGTTTTTATAAATAAAATCCCAATGTTTGAACCCTAACTATTGTCTCAGATCTTTCCTATTATATTCTGCTTCTCCAGATTCTTCTATTTGGTGAAAACTAAGGCTTTAAACTTGCTGATCTGAAGATGAAACTGCCAGAAACAATTCTGTTGATGGATCATTTAAAAGTGGTTTTGTAAAAAATAATATGTTTATTCAATATTAGTTAACTAAATCTATCATCAAATAAACAATAGTTATTAATTTGAAAACATAAATTTTGAAGCAAATTATAAAATATGACTTATAAAGAGTCATATTAATATTTACCTAGCTTTCTTTTTTTTAAGGTTAAAAAAAAGTATATCCAGTAACTGTGCAAACTGCATGCTGACTTTTCCTTGATTCTCCTTGGTATGAACTTCAGATGTCTTTTTCATCTTCTGAACAATGTAATGTCAGTGATATTATCTTTTTGAGAAGACTTTTAACATCTTCAAAGATAACATGTTTTTATTTTTATGACAAACTTATAAATTTTCATCAAATGATAAAGTGTCAAGTAGTTTGATTTCCTGGTTTCTTAAAATACATAACTACTCAGATATTATTATGTTTGCACCTTCACCATAGCCTTATAAATGTCATTTTGAACTATAAGAAAAGAATCGGTGGTAGTAGGAAACTTGCCATGGTGAGGAGGGGAGGATTGGCAATAGTGGGAATCTAGGGGAGGGGGGCACTTCATCAACAAGGGTACCTGCATAATGAACATTTGTATACCTAACCCCGTATTGTACCCCACAACTTTAAAATTAAAAAAATTAAAGGAGAAAAAAAATGTCATTTTGATAGTGGTCGCACAAAACCTATTAGTATATAAATCGGCAATTCCAAATGCTATGTAATATATTTTAAAATGTCTATTTGATTGAATTAGAATTGCTTTGTCCCAGTCTATTGACTTACATTTAAAGTTATGATGGATGGTATATTCTCACACAAAGTCGTTTTTTATTGTAAAACCATAATGATTATAATCAAAATCAATTTCAAGGGCTCCATGCCCTTACGCACTACCAAACTGACCACAATAATAAAAAATTAAAATAATTTCAAGTCCGTTTTAGCCCTGTGAATTTTGAATATTGTACTTTTATCACATTATGTAAATACCATATATTTGCAACAGTTTAAACAGCTTCTATGTTCTCATGCGCATGATAAGGGTGACACACTATGTAATGAGAGCATAAAATAGTAATTTTATAGGCAAATATTTTCGTTACCCTGGCAGATGGTATAAAAGGTTGTTCAACAAGTTTTTCAAAGCAAGTCGAAATACTCGGATACTGAATAAATAGCAAATGCTGTTATTATAAATTTTAGAACATCCATCAAATACACTCTCAGATTACTTTTAAAGCAGACTGCTCAAATTTGTACCAGCCTGTTTATTTTTAATTTAAACTTCCCATTACTTTAGATGAATCAGAACTATTAAATACTACTATAATTAGTTCAGATAGCATCCATAAATAAACTCCTAACTATATTTACATATTTTAATTATCATCATAAGAAAATGCAGTATTTAAGTGTAATATATTTTTAAATAAGCACATATATATTAAAATATAGCTGCAATTCTGGCTTTCAGTTTAATCTATGATTTTTTTCTGTAAATAAAATTTACTACTCTAGGTAAATGTATAACTTGTTACCAACTTTTTAAATTATTAGATAGAAAAATTGATTGTAAGGATTCTAGAAATAATTTTTTATTCTTTTATTTATTGTGATAATGCATATTTTGTCCTTTGGCTCAGTTTTATTTATTTATTTGTTTTTTTAGTTTGAATTGACTACATCCTCTATAGCTTTCATCTCTTTTCATTCTGTAAAATAAAAACCTATCACTGGGCTTCTTTTATTTTAAACTTACCTTGAACTTCAACAATTGTTCACACCATTCAAGATTTGGTAATAAATGTTGAGAATTCTCATGTAGGCAGAATAATGTCCATTATATGACATGTTAGTGAGAAAATATTATAAACACCTATATAATTTTTATTGTATATATGAATTTATATATTTATAATCCAAAGCTTGCTTTTTCTATAAAAAGTTTATTTTTTACACAAATAGTTGCCTTTCTCACTTTCATTATGATGTTAAAGAAATATCAGTAAATAATATTTAGTTACTGCCTAACTCTAGCATATTTTTAAAAAGTTTAGATGAAAAGCACATTGTATGCTAATATTGTATTTGTCATCTTGTCTGGTATTATTTTCGTTAAAATTACTTTAGTATAAATAAGGTGAAATATGTTATGAATATATTATTTTAACCCGTATCCTAGACTCAGCCATTTGATGTGAATTATTTTAATTACAAATATATGGTCTGCTGGTGGTTAACTTTTGAAATATTTTACAAATAGACCAGAGTTGATTGTTTAAGCACTTCAAATATCAACATCTATACTTTAGCATTTCTTAAATAACAGTGTTGAGGCTAGAAGTAATTTTTATATAATTGATGTTTGATAGAGATGTTCAGTTTTCTAGCAAAGCAATGTTGCCATGTCCACAGTATACAGTTTGTTTAAAGGTCCACGGTATACACCAGGTACTTTCCTGTTGGTTATGATCTTCTCTCTTCTTTTTACTATTGGAAGGTTAGAAAAAATAACATGTACACTTTCTATGCCAGAGGTACCTTTTAAGAAGTATTTTACACTCTTCAACTTGTCTTTTTTATCTTTAATTTCTGGATTTGCAAGGAAGGTCTACATTCTCCATCTTTTTTTTTTTTTTTCTTTATGATTTTCAGGAGTAGATGGTGAGATGGTCCTTACAGGCTGAAAAATCCACAGGATTTAACAAGCTTGGCAGCACCACCTAATTAGAAAAATTGTGTGGGCTTTCTTTTGTTGCATAAATGAAGCATATTAATCAAGTAAGCACAGCAGCCCAATACCTTCAGGATGTCATATGAGAGTTAATACACATGCCTGTGTGCTCCACTTTCACAAATGTCTTCTGAGTAACTCTATCTGTAATCTTCAGTAATCAGAGTCTAGATATCAGAATATGTTTGCATGGTTAGAAGAATGTGCCTAACAAGTGACTTCTGTAAGTCCTAATTGCAGAGAATAGGACTTTATCAGAAAAAGTGTGTTGTTTTATTTTTTTATACTGCTTTATCATAAATGTTTAAACATTTAGAAAAGCATAGTCCAATGCCTATAATCCCAGCACTTTGGGAGGCTGAGATGAGAGGATTGCCTGAGCCCATGGATTCAAGACCACCCTGAGCACCTCATCTCAGAATTAAATCAAAAAATCAGCTGGGCATGGTGGCACATGCCTGTAGTTCAGCTACATGGAAGGATCACCTGAGCCTAGCAGATCGAAGCTGTGCTGGCTGTGAGCGTTCCACTGCCCTCCAGCCTGGATGACAGAGGAAGACTCCTACTCAAAAAATAAAAATAAATAAATAAAAAAGAACATCGTCCAAAGACTGAATTTTATTTCAATATTTTTTCTATTAAAACATTATTTTATAATTAATGTATGGCTTTCATGGACATCTTAATGTAGGAGATCATTTATATGTATCACAATCATATAACAAGGTAATACACATGTATTTAGGTTAAGTTCAAAGCTTATAAATTTTATAAATGTAGGCATCATTAAAAAAATAACTATCTCATATAACTTAAGTTTGAGAAAGAAGTAGCCATACTAGAGCACTGAGTGATTTTTATTTTTTTTAAATTTCCATTAAAAATATGTTAATAATTTTCATTCTTAGATAAGTTGTTTAGATTGTGGCTTCTATAATTGCAGATGTAATTAGTAGTGCTATAAATTAAGTTTTGGCTTATATTCCTTTTTATATTCCTTTTGAAAGTTTAACAACTTAGATGACAGTTTTTAAAACTCTTTGTAAATTTAATAAATGGCTTTATGAAACATATAAACAAAAATATAAATGGGAGAGGCTTAATATAGTGAAATTTTGATTATGAAATTTTTACTTTGAGGTAAAACCAGGATATAAAATTAGAATAGTCTAATTATTTAAACTTTTATTTTCTCAATACCCTTTATTAATCTTTGTTGCATTTATCCCAATAGCCTTACAAAAATTTATTCATCCAGTGTTACAGAGCAATCAGTTATTTATTTTTTGGCTCTCTTTCTATAACTGCCTTTTTTCCAGAAATTCCCTGTTTGCTAAAAATCACACGTAGAATAACAAAAGGTAGAAAGCAGATGTAGCTTATTTGCAAACCCTGACCCTGACCCTAACTCTTATCTACCTGTATTTACATTTTTTTAACTTTTAACATAACTACACACCATTACTGTATGAAGGAAGATAAAATAAAAATAGTTTGGAGTTTGCCACAGTTTTTTCTTTATGTCCTTTTAAAAGGTTAAATGTCAACATTAAGGATCTTTTGTTTTGGCTCAACAATCCAGAAATGATGAAGGATAAAGGCAAACTAAAGAATAAATGAGATAAAATATTTTTCTCCTAAATTTAATGAATATTTGGGCTTTTTTCTTAGTATTAATGTTAAAAATGCCAATGATGCAGTAGGAATTTTTTTCCTTAATGCTCTTTATTCTAAAATATCATAATGGGGAAAGTTGGTTATAGTAAATGGTAAATTGTGTTATGATAAGTATACAAAAATATAATTTTCCAAATAAAATAATATATTAGGTAAGAAAGATTGCTTTATTCAGTGTAAATGTATAATAGGTAAATAATAATCTTCAATCACTGGATATTACCACCTAGGGGACAGAAGAAATGGGTGATTTCTTTTAGCTTTTGTATGATTTTCATTTATTATTATTTTAAGAGAGCTAAAATAAATCTACAAAATTTTTTCAATCCTTTTCCCAAGTGAAATTTCTTTAACGACATATCTATTTTAATAATTTTATCTACATAGCAAAATTTATAAACTAAATCTTCACAAATTTGTATTATCAAGCTTATAAGGGTTCATTTTACCTATTGCATATAGTTTAAAATACTTTTTCTGTTTTGTATGAGATAACAGCATCATGTATAACATGGCAAAATCCTATTGTATTTTAAAAATCATAATTAAAAATCACAATTTCTTAGATACATCACGTATATGAACAATATCAGGGACAATTGATAATACATACTTTCTATGGAGAAGAATCATATGGATCAAATCCATATAAAGTGTCATCATCAAATGACCTTGTACACTGTTAGGCCCATGAACTTCCAAGATATTTTTTGATATCCCTGAGTTAGCTAAGCATGTTCTCTGATGAGGTACAGAATTCATTGTTTCGTAGTGAACAATGTGAATACTGTGCCTTCTATTTCATTAGTCACTGCCAGATTCATTTTGGATTTGACATTCCCTATCTAATTTGAAACCAAATAGCTAATCTCTTTATCCATTAAATTTCTGATGTGTCACATCGCATTACATTTCTTCAGTTACCTTCCATCATTGTATATTTTGTCACTCAGAAAAACCAATATGATTAGATATAACACAAGATGATGGGATCTAAGATATTTAAAGCAATGCTAGTGGAGCAGAAATGTGACACATTGCTTCAAATGGGTAAATGCTCATTTTTTGAAAGCTATATCTGTTTTTTTTGAAAAGTACATATCTGCTAAAAGGAGGTATATAAAGTGATCCATAACAGTTAAGAGAAAATATTTAGGTTTTATCTTTCAGTGGCAATTTTAAAACACTGTACTGCCATATGTAAATAACAAAAAAAAAAATTATGTAAGTTAGCAATAGCAAGAAAAAAAATTAGTTTGAGTCTACTCTATTTTGTGTGATAAGCATTCTTCTGAACTCACTAAATAACCACCAAAATACCTCTCACAGTTTTGTCATTTTATTTTCATACACAATTGTATATAAACTTGCCTAAGTTTTTTTATGTCAATACAAACATTAGCCTTTGCATTTTCATAACAATAATGATAACAGCACTGAAAATGTATGTTCACATTAATCTAGTAACTTTTGCCTTATTTTAAAGTTGTAATGTGTTTTTGTAATCCAGGTTATAAATTGGTACCCTAAAGTCAGGAATATCCATGAGATAAATAGAATCTAGGAGCTTATGTACAACCAAGAAGCTTGGAAGCCATGATTCTGCCTCTTTTTACACAAATTATCTAATTTTTTAACATTGAGTTTTCATACTGAATACATTTGTATATGCCTTGAATAAAGACTAATGTAAATGGTAGAATAGAAATAATTTACAGTTCAGCAGTAAGGAAAGGTAAATATATATGATTGACATTCTGATATTATTAATATAAAATGTACTACATTTAAACACACATTCTATGAGTGAAGAATTATCTACCAATCAAGTATTGGTAGATCATAAAGTCAGTATTCCATTAAAGAGAATAATATGTGTAAAAACATATTCACCATCTACTTGGAAACTCAAATACCTACGTGTAAGTTTAATTGCAAGAATATGAATTAGACTTGATCAATCTGATTTACTCAATCAATGTTAAACAAGAAGCTACAAAAACATTGAATACATAGATTATTTTAGAGGACATCAAGGATATAAAAATCTTATTTTTATATGTAGCCATGGCTAAAGTGACAGAAGTTTTGCTGGCAGCAAAACCGGTGTCCGGTTTCAGATGTGGCAATGGTACATATTCTGAATACAATGTTCAAGACAGTTGCAATGTAGTGTTTGCCTGAGAGATCATAGTAAACTATTTACCTAATTGTTTAGCTTCCCCTGTCCCTACCCTTTTCTCTTGGCCTGATTCTTTAGACTTGAATTAAATATTGTGAGCTACCCAATATGCTATTTTTTTTTCAGTTTAATTTTAGCCATTTTTTATTGTTTCATTCTCAGAATCCTGACTAATACAAAACTGTAATATATAAAGACATTTTGCTATTTGAAAACAAAAACTCAATGAAATCATTGGAAAAATGGAAACAAATTTAAATAATTAGTTCTAAAGCGTGCAAAGTCAAATGAATGTTGACGAGTAAAAAGACCAACTGTCCTGCTTGTTTGCAAAATGCAAATCATATTAATGTAGAGATTTTATTTTACTTTGCACACGTTAGATTTTTTTTTACAAAATTAAAACTAATATTACCATTAATATATGGTGAGAAGGTAAAATAACATTTTACTATCATACATGGCTGATGATATAATGAATTTCTATGGCTTTTTTGATAGTATTAAATAAATGTATTTTGTGAAAATACAACAACACACATTTGATCTACCAATCTCCTTCTTTGGGATTCTAACCCTGAGGAATAAACACATTAGTACATAAGAGATACATATGCAATAAAGACTGTTTAGGAAAATGCTATTTATATTATGGGAAAAAAAATTAAAAGAGAAAACACCAACCAGTGGGGAATATCTGAATAAATTGTGGTACATCAATTATGTGTAATTGTCTACAAATTATAAAAGAATGTGTTAGCTCCATTCCATGTGAGTAGATGAATTTAATTGTGAATTTTTTAGAGGAAGAAGCAAAATGCCTCATAAGTATGGCAACAAGTTTTAAGTAAAACAAAAGCATTTTTATTGACACTTATATTTATAATTATATTTTATTTGTTGGTATTTTATTATACACATATATAGCCAGATCAATTTAATGTCAAGACACGTATAATTATTAATTTTGTTTTTCCAAGATAGAAAATAAATATTATAATAATCTTTACTGAAAATATGAGTAAATAAAATAGTACTTAGCAAAAAGTACTATTTTTATATGGCTAATGAGAATGTAAACTCCCGATGAGAACCAGATGTAACAGTCCAATGTTACATTCAAGAAAGAGCAAGTAGAATTATATAGAATCATCTCCCAAATCATGCAGTTGAATAGTTCTAACCACTGCCTTTGTGAAAAAAAAGAACTGAATTACAACCCAATATAGGTGCTTATAGTCCTATGCATAAAAATACATAAAATAAGGTAGCAACAAGATAAAACTAATCTTAACCTAAATAAATATTGCTTGCTTACTATGACTTTGTATTCTTTTTTTTTTTTTTAAGCAGGATTTCCTGAGAGGACAGAGTAGGGGACCTGAAGGGGTTGCCAACTTTGTTTTCTTATTAGCTGGTTCTTTTCTGTGTTTTTAATACTTGAATTCCTACTTCAGAAGTATCATCAATTCCATTCTTACTTGAATGGCTGTGTTGTGCCAGTAAGTTTCAGATTATGACTGCTACGTATGCTACTAATTGTTAATGAATTCATGCAAGAAAAATTGCCTGTCTGAATAAATCTATGATCATCAATTCCCAGCTCTGTTGCTGTGCTGCAGTATAGCAGTCTAACACACCATCTTTACTTCAGTTTGGATCTTGCATATGATATGCATACTTCATATAAAGACGACCAGTTACCTTTGTATTTACATCATGAATAGAATGCCTAGTCTCTGGATTTACATCGTTTTCCATTATACTCAGTTCTGTCACTCAGAGACTATATCACACAATTTGGAAGAGAAAGCAAAATTATGAAATATTTTCTGAACTTACAAGACTAATTTTTGTTCAATATAGAAATCTACATATGCACCCTTAGCATCAGTTTAATCAAAGGATTTATCAAAATGAGAATTTAATAATCACTGACTATGGGGGACAACTAAGAACTATTTAAACTGCTCAGAGAATGTAATTTTTTTATTATAGTTAAAAATAAGTTAAAATTTTTAATTAGAACGTTACATTGTAATGTGGATTTATGCAACTGTTCATAAAGTAGCCTCTGGCACTGCCATTAAAGTAACAATATATTCAATTTAAATGAAAATAAATATCTTTTAAAAAATCACAGCTGGGCTTCTAAAACCATTTTCTCCATAAAATCTCCTAAAATGTTTGGATCATAGCTTCTACTTTATTTGTTATCAATTTAAAATCTGTGTGTGTGTATACTGCATATATATGTATTTTTATTTCATAGCTTTAGTAGTGCATTAACTGTTGCCAGTTAGTTATAAGATTAATTACCTGAAGAAACAATTGCAATATGGGGTGCATAATACCTAATCTTTATTTTACATTAAAAAACTGATTAAGTAAATGAAATATTTTGTCATGCACATTTTAATTCAATTATAGTGCAAATGATAGAATAAATTTTACAGATTAACAGTTCTAATTTTTACATTAATGTTTAAACTTTTTAATTAAATAGTGCAAAATAAGTATAAATAAATGTTCCACCATTAATACTTTTAAAATAAGTTTTTTTTCTCTTTTTTGCTTTTCAGCACATTTTAATTCCTTGTTGTAGATTCTGGATGTTAGGACTTTGTCAGATTTACAGCTGGCAAATATTTTTTTCCCATTCTGTGAGCTCTCGCCATACTCTCTTGATGGTTTCTTTTGCTTTGCAGAAGCTTTTCAGTTAGATCAGGTCTCACTTGTCCATATTTTATGGCATTCATTTTTGGAGAGTTGTATAGCAAATACCTGGAACCAACTGTGCTGCCCATCAAAAGTGCTGCATAGAGAAAATGTGTATATACATGAATGGAATATTATGCAGCCATAAAGAAAAAAAAATTATGAAATTATAGCAACTTAGATGGATTTCAAGTTTATAATACTCAATGGTTTATCATAGCGACAAAGATCTGAGTACTACATGTACTCACTCATACGTGAACCCTGAACTTTTATCATGATATAAGAAAGGGATTGGCAGTAGTGGGACACTTCTAGGGGAAACAGGGGCACAGAACATCAGTAAGGGTACCCAAACTTTACCTGGACAATGACCTTGGATGTACCTAATCCTGAATTGTACCCCACATCTTTAAAATAAAAATAATAATAAAAAATATTTTAAAAGGCATGTACAATGGCATTATAGAGCTTAAGCCTTGAAATGTTACACCACTGATGATGGAAAAGAATGCATATAAATATTCCATGAAAAAAATAATGAGATGCTGAATATCTACATTTTAAGCCTTAATAAGTTATTCAATTACAATATCTTGCTAATTTCTGTGTACCTTAATAGAAGAGACATGTTTTTATCTTCAAGAACCTTTTCATCAAGTTTGTTGAGCACAAGCACAATCAAGCATTTATATTTTAGTATATGTTGTAGGCTTTCACCATTTACACTGCAGTAATTTGTATATAATTGTAATTTTAAAATAAAAAATTACAGAGAGATGTGCTTTAGACCTTCTGTAGTGAAAAAAGATCTGTCACCTGCTTCATTTCATTCAGCTTCTAGTTCTTACACACAATCCCATAACAAGGCACTATGAATAATTTCAATTCCAGAATATCCCCAATAGTTGTCAGTTCAGAGGTAAGCAGACTGGGAACTAGAATCTACTCTCAAGAGTTTCTCAAAAAGAAAAAAGGGACTTGGCATAATGAGAAAAATTTAACAGAAAAGAAAGAATTTGAAAAAAGAAGTCAGAAGAGATCATCTTTGGTAGTGAGATAGTGACAAAGAAATACCATAAGAGTTTCAGAAGATGTCTCTATTCTGTACCAAGTGTAGAAAATAGAGAGAATGAAGTTAAACAGATAAATATAAACTTTTAAATTTTTTAAAATGAAAAGCTCCATCCTGACCCTTCAACTCATCTCCTTTTCCTCTCTTCTCACATTCCTTGCCTCTCATAAAGTAGAAAAATAGTGTGACTGTTTTGTTTTTTTCCAGCGAGATTGGTGGTTGGTAAATTGTAAATTAAATTTAAGAGAGTTTAGATGGAAATATTTGGCTTCAAAAAAGTTTATTATAAGAAGAAAATACAGTTGAACCTTAAACAGCACGAGGTTAAACTGTGCAGAATTACTTATATGGGGACTTTTTTCAACCAAATGAGGATTGAAAATACAGTATTTGAAGGTTGCAAAATCATCTTCAAGTGTGGAGAACCAACTTTTTGTATAGGAAGATTCCACTAGGCTGGTGGACTTGAGAATGCAGATCTGGGTATTCACAGGAGTTCCTGGAACCAATGTACCTCAAATACTGGGGAATGATAATATGTGTACGTGTATTCTAAATTATTCAGCAAAATATTAAAAATCTTATATGGACAATATATAAAATAATAGAAATAAAGAGGGTAAATCAGAAATTTCATATAGTTTTTAGGATTATTTTTGTAAGGCTATATGTTCTAGATGTTCAATATTTGTATGCAATGGAAAGTCAGATTATTGCTTCTAAAGGAGGAATTTCTACCTCATTTTGAAATACAAATTTGAAATGGTGTAGAGTTCTTACTAAAGTAGATAGAAAACATTAGAAGGAAGATCAATAAGGAGGTATTTGTAATATTTATTTAAAGTAATTAGGCCATGAATAAGAATTAAAGAAATAGAATAGACTTAAGATAATTCCTGAAATATTAAGCACCATTTGTAAATTAACTTAATATGCTGATGAGATGGAGGGAAGATGCTGGAGTGGTGAAGAGAAGAGATGATTGAAAGCCCTTTTTGGAAACAAACAAAAAAGAAATATTCCACTAAAAATGAGGAAAATGTGGTCCAGAACTTTTTCTCCCCCCCCCAATTTCACAGAGCCTGTATCATTGTCTTATGTACCACATATTTGGATGTTCAGAAAGATATACTAAATAATTGAATAATAAGCAGAAAATATATGAAACAGATGTCAAGTAGATGAAGAGTATTGATGTATATAATTGACAAAATTTATATATATTTAACGTACGTGACAACAAAATAATTGAAGACAATTTTTACTTCTTTTTAGTGGCAATGAATTTACATTTATTGAGTCAATGAAAAGTGCTGAAGTTCGAGGGGCTTTTCTAGAAACAAATTTTCCTTTTACATAATTTAAAGCATTCACCAGCAGAACTAATTTTCTGAACCTGTGAGATATTATATGTATGGGTCATAATCCTCTCAAGAGTCTTTAAAGTCACTGGAGTAATATATTTAAAAATGTTATGTGAATCAAGAAAAGTAAATTTTACAGTCAGAATTATTATAAAAGATAATATGATTATTTCAATGTTGAGAGAATTTAGACAGTTGAGCTCATTTTGTGCTTAAGAAATTTCAGGTGATTATAACAAAACACATGTAAATTGTGGCTTGAAATGTAAATTTACTCTTTTATTTTCTTTCGAATTTACCTTACTGGTATTGAATAGTAATTTATCTGCAAATTCAGAGAATTTATTTAGTAAGGTAAGAATTGTGAGAAAAAGGGAACAATCAGACAGTTCACAAGTCAAATTTCTCTTTTATTGGCAGATCCCTCTATGACCTGCAAAATCCTAGTAGTAGTTATTTTTTAGCAGCTGTGTTCCTAGGTGTGCCTTGGGGAGAAGAAAGTTTGAACTCAGATGTGTTGGGTTCTTCAGCGTTCCATATGGCACTTCATTTGTATTAAACACTTAAGCCAGAATATGAAGCCTTTTTTTTTTTTTTTAATCTTTTAGGAAAAGACTTCCAAGAATCCTTGCATAATGATTTAGTGAAGGAATAAGATGAGAAAAAAATAACACTGCTTTTTAGTACACTAGATAAATGAAGGTTCTCTGTGTGCTGAGATTGCTTAACTGTCTGCACAGACCGAGTAATGTTTGGTGAATTATAAAAGAAAAGCCTGCCGTGCTCGGTTGCTCAGCCTGCAATCCCTCGCTTGGGGAGGCTGAGGTGAGTGGATTGTCTGAGCCCGCGGGTTCGAGACCCGCCTGGGCAACTTGGCGAGACCTCATCTCTACAATAAATCAAAAAATTAGCCGGGCGTGGTAGCCTGCGCCTATAATTCCAGCTCCTTGAAAGGCTGAGGCGGAAGGATCGCCGGAGCCCAGCAGGTTGAGGCTGCGGTGGCCGGGAGCGGCCACTGCACTCCAGTCCGGGCGACAGAGTGAGACTCCAACTCAAAAAAATAAAAAAGAAAAAGAAAAGAAAAGAAAAACCTGCATTGCAAAGGCCCTTAGTATCAAATGATGAAAAAGACTAAACACTGAAACTTGGGACAAGTTGTTTAACCACTTGCACTCTCATTTTGTCCTGTATATGACAAGTATTAAAATACAAGTTGAATAAATGGTCTGAAAAAAACAAACAAGATATACATAACATAGATGGTTATCATAAGGATTAAAAAAGATAATGCAAATGGATCATTTAGCAAATCAAAGACAGTAAATAGTTTATATTTTGTCATATAAACATTGGCTTGCTTTTCTTCAACATACCTTAATCTTTATCTTAAAGAATAATAACCTAATAAATTCTCAATAAACTATTTTTATGTAGAGTTAAAAGACAACAAAAACAATAATGTAGGAAAATAGGAAATGAGACAGAATTATTTATTTTTAAATTTTAAGTACCAGTAGAGCTTAGGTTTTTATGAGTTGTACATTTGACAAAATAAGATGAAGTTATTAACTAAAAATAAAGGAAGATTCTTAACATAATTAGGACATACACTCTTTTTCAGTACCTAAGTGTTAGGATCCTATTAGCTATCTTGTCTTTATCACACATAAAAATGCTGATTAAAACATGTGAGGCAAGATGAAACAATAAAATTTCAAGAATTTGGAAGTATAATGCAGCAACTGAAATGCTGAATGTTGTTAGAATTCTTAAAGGCTTAACTAGCTTGTTGAACAAACTTGTACCTAGCTGGCTGCAGATAGAGACAGTCTAACTTTTCACTTAATATTGCTGTACAGTAGACCCTCAGAATTCACATGGAATTGGTTTCAGAATCCCTGCAGATACTGAAATCTGTTGATGCCCCAATCTCTGGTATAAAATGGTATAGTATTTACATATAACATATGAAAATTTACAGTATATGTTAAATCATCTTTAGATTACATATAATATGTAAAACAATTCCTACACACTTCACTTGTGCAAAAGTTTTACTTTTTGAAACTTATGGAATTTTTTTTTTCTGAATATTTTTGACCTGTGGTTGGTTGAATCCCCAAAGGCAGAGCCCATGAATATGGAGGACTCAATGTATTCAAATTTGCCCTAGGATATAATTTTGCATAAGTTTACAGTTTTTCTGGTCACTTTCAATTAGACTTAGAAAAAAGGATGAATGACATTTTATTTTAATATAAAAGTGTTTTCCAAACTAATGTAATGTCAAATCTAGATATTATCTAATTTAAAATTATTTCTTCATCTGGACTGATCCTACTGTAAGCTAGCAAACTTCTAGTGTGTTTCTTCTCTTTTTCCACTTCCTTCACCAATAACAGATTTTATGTATGCCAGATAGCTGGGAATCTTCTCACTTAGAATGGGGGAAACTAAATGAGGATCAGGAAAGTTTTTACTAATGCTAGTGACTAGTGGTTATCTAGCATCTACATATTTTGAATGACTTTATCTACAATGGGACATTTTTATGAGTGATTTGGATGACCCTCATCTGGAGAACCTTACTTATAAAGTAATTGGCTTTCTTATAAAGAGTTTCCTTGAATCTTTTGACAATTTACTGCCGTCTCTGAGAGTCTACTTACCCTGTTGGAGTTCCCTTACTCATCAGGGCAATCTTTTTGAATGAAATGTCTCTTACTGTCCCCATTTTTAAAAATAGGCACATCAGCACCCTGAAAAACACACAGCCTGGTCCAACTCTATCACTGCATTCTAAAAATGCAGTTTTCCCAATATTGCTTCCCCCCATCGCTGTTAAGTAAGATCCCTCTAGTCTCTTAATTTAGACTTTTCAGGTGTGAGTTAGATACTGTTCTCTATGTTCATTGAACTCTAAGCTATCTGAAAAAGAATTGAAGAACTCTGCCTCTCTCTAGTGATGTTTGACAACTTCAGAAGTTTTAACTTTTCCCTTTGTTATACATTCCAATGAATACTATTTCTCAGTGAATTGTTTCAACTGATGAAGTCTAAATAGCCTGGAGGTAGTTGGATGGATCACACTGGCAAAAAGAGGTTTATAGCTTTAGCATATCTTCATTGAAAAATTTGATTCTGCCATTTGTATATGAAGATAAATAAAACCCATTCTGTTGTTCTCAGCCTTTGGGCCATGACCAAAACAGCTATAGAAAAGTCACAGGTTAACATCTTATACTATTACCTGTGTAATTTTAGAAGTTGTGAAGTGGCCATGCTCTACCTTGAGAAGGAGAAAAAGAGACAACTGCAGAGAGAACACAGAAGCAAAGAGAAAATTCAGAATAAGAAAAAAAAAGAAAAAGAAGAGATTACTGGTAGTGTCTTCATTTCTTGAGTCCTAATATATTCTTGAACTTTATGAAGCATCCTTTTAAGACATGTTTGTTTATTTTTAATGTATAACTCAAGGCCACTCATTATGTGTTCTTTCTTCCTTTTTTTCTGTAACTAATAAGATTATAGAAACAGCAAGATTATCTGTTGAAAAGCAATGAAAGGCCATATTATTTTTTCACTTTTCAAGTTAGAACTGATGTTTTTGTACAAAGTACTAAAATCAATATTAAGAAGCCCCATTCTAGACACTAGACTACTATTACACCAAAAAAACTGTTAGTGTTTAAAAAAATTATGATAGCTATTGTTTTAAAAAATTAGATACGCAATTGCTGGATTCACAAACGGTGTGTTTTTGACTATTCAAAAGAAATAAATTTAACATTAACCTGCATTCAATCTTCATATAATCTTCAAAATCTACTATTTTTGCCTAAATATTTATATTTATTTCTGATTTCCATAGAATACCTACTTATCTGGGGATAAATTGTTACTAAGATCCACCCAACTACTTCAAGTAAATTTGAAGAGTCTATTAAGCCCCAAACCAAGCACACCATTAAAATAAATTGGTAACATGATTAAAATTTTATGTTATAATGCAATGTGATTTTTTTATAATATAAATGCCATATTTAAAATATTTGAACTGACAGCAGAATACAATAGAGCTTTTGCAATTCAGTATATTTTAAAATAATTTTTTGCATTATTTTCTTGCTCACTTTTTTGTGAGATTACAGGCATGAGTCACTACGCCTGGAAGCCAATGGTTTAGAACCTCAAACCTATGCATGTTCTCTTATATGACACTGTCTTTTATCCAAAACTCTATAAGGGAGAACATGTTCTACAAGATATAGCACATCAGTAAGAGGTTAACAAATAACGTTTTAAATAGAAAATTGGAATTTTGAAAATTTTAGTTTGGCAGAAAAAAAAAGAGCCCAGAGAAGTCAGTTGAAGAAAATATACAAATTATATATATATATATACACACACACATATATATATAATATATATATATATGTGAAGGCTACATTAATTTTAAAAAGCGTCTTTTTATATGTTTTCTAATTTTCCATGAAATTAATTTTAATGACACAGGAAGAATTTCAGAACTCTGAAAAACATGGATTGAGGACTAGCTTATTACCAAATGTTGTAAGATATATCTGCCTGATTGGGAAAGACATTATTCAACCTGTGCTAGGTGAACATTGATACAATGGACCTGCATTTCTTCAGCATTTTCTTTTCTCAACTCAAAGACCTATGGCTTCTACCATTAGAAAGTAGGCAGTATGGCATAAAAAGTATTTGCACACAGGATGGCATTATTTGGCAGGGAGCCAGATAAGTATTTATTTTAGGTTATAGCAGTCACATTAAATGCAAATTTGCTAGATACTGGAAATTATTTTAGTAGTTATATTTTACAGTCTCATCCTCTGTAGATAAAGATGAAAAGAAGACTAAAAAATAATTCAAATAGATAAGCGTAGGATTAATAACAGCTTGCCGTTTATATGAGGATATAGAATGCTAGCTAGCTTCTTATTTTTTAACATAAACTCTTCTTGTCTGTGGATAAATAGGAAAAACAATTTGATATTTGATTCCAAAAATAGAACACTAAGCAAGAGAAAACACACATTCACACAATTTTAATGACAAAGTCTAATAAGATCATATTGTAAAAATAGAGTTGGTCCTTTTTAAAAGTGTTCCAGTCTATATAGTTTTTCAAAGCATGATCAGTAATTAATACAAAACATAAAGACTGAAATGAAATGGAGACGGCTCTGTCAAAAAGAAAAAAAAATAGCAGAAAAGGCATAGAGAAAAATAAAATATTTTACTTTGATATAATTTTAGAAGCCCCTTCAGAAATTATAAAATATAAAGAGAAAGAATGAATTAGAAATGCATTGATAGCTACTAGGGAAATGATATACTATATGCTTTAATTTATAGACAGACCTTAGAAATAAAAATGCAAGTTCCAATTATATTTTTGAGTAACTGTGAGGAATTCCACATGTTTATTATAATTGTCTCTACCTTTCTCAAAAATAAGCAATGATGTAAAATATATATGGTAGCTAACATGAAGCAAAGCAAGTGGAATACAATCGTGTTTCAGTCATTACTTTATTATTAGACAGTCTATGCATGAAATAAAATACCATATGCATCCCATAACAATATAGAAATATTATACTCAATGAAAAAGATTTTAAAAAGTAATTGAAATGGATTTCTTTGTATGTTTTTGTCACATTGGCTATAATTAATAATTTTGCTATAATTCTGTTTAAAGAAAAACTTTAAAGGGAAATAAGAGACTGAAAATAAAGAGATGAGCTGATATATTTGTTTAAAAATTCAAGGCATTAAGTCAGATAAGATGATTTTAAAAGTTACATCATTATTCAGAATAAGTGATATGTTATAATGAGTGCAATTTATAAAATAATTATAAAATATATTCATCACAAATATAACATCCAACAGTAGAAATTCAAAAAGAAAGTAATACAGTTAATTATTATACAAGAGAACTCTTAATAACCATTTTAATGACTTGATAGACATTAGTAGCAACAGATAAGAAATGCTAAAAAAAACTAACAAACCCATGTTATCACAATACATAGCAAATATGTTCTCAATAGATAGAATATATATTTGTCTCATGTCTGTAAACTACCAGTAAGAATATTGTCTATATTAAAAAATATACATTGGAATTAAAATGTGCAAATTTTACAAATTAAAAAGAAACTAGAAATAAAATCTTTCAAATTTTGACTTTTATAAATTAACTTCCCTTTATTTTGATAATCTTTGAATCCAAGAGAACAAAAAAATTGAAGTTATATGTTTTTTATAAAGCAATAAATAATAGAATAACTCATACCAAAATCCTTAGTACATATTCAGAGATATAACTTTCTTAAGTGGTTACAAATATAAATAAATAAACAAAATCAACAGAATTTAGCATTCATCTTAAGAAGTTATAAAAAGAAATATCCAAAAAGTAAGAAAAAAGAATAAATAATGATAAAATTAATAAAGGAAAACAAAAAAATATGAAAAGAATATACATAAGTTAGGTTTTTCTTTAAAAGAAATAATTATATTAATGAGCCCCAATTAAGTCAGTCTGAAGATAGAAGACCTTATAAATCTAGAAGAAATTACAAATCTGCAATATTAAAGACTATAAAAGACACTTAGCTACATGCTTAAAAACTTAAAATAAGTACAAAGAAATATGCTATGCTTTGAATGTGTTCCCCAAAAACATATATTGGAAACTTAATCCTAATGCAGCAGTGTTAAAAGGTAGGGGTCTAATAAGGGTAGATTAGATAATGAAAATAATTCTAACCCACCTAAAGAAGGTGGTTTATCTCTATTTATGAAAATAGCACAAGATTTCAACCAAAACACTATAATTATTGCACCGATAAAGAAAACTATATAGACCAATCTAACATTAATTTACATACAAATACTTTAAATATTCATAAATACATATTAAAAATTAGTGTTTATAAACTAGCATTTTCTCAGGCTAGGCAAGCATAGCCTATAATCAAAGAATCCATGAGTATAATTCATTATATTTACACATTAATTAAGAAAAACTATATTGTTTTAACAATAGGTTCTAAAAAGGCATTCATAAAATTCAGCAAATATAATTAGCAAAATAATTCTGGTGAAATCATGACATTAAAATTAAATAAATTATTTTCTGACTCAGGCTTTTTAGTAAAATAAATATATTTTCACCATCATCTTAATAAATTATCTGAAATACAATGAGAACAAGAAAAATACATAATGATGAATTTTTTCATGAAATGAAGACATTTGTCTAACCCTAAACTCCAATAATTGGTGGTAGGCAAGGATAGTGGTTGAAAAAAATAAAAAATAAAAATAAGTTTTTTAAAAAAGTATTGGTAGCAATATTGGAGAAAATGTGTGTGGCTAAAGAAAAATCTGAGTCAAAATGTATGGAACATTTATACCCCTTAATTTTACAACCACCTTGGAGATTTGGGAAAATCATTCCTTCTCTACTTCATAAGGAAAATAAGTGTTTAAAAAATACAATAAAAGTGGTCCGTAATTTAGAACAACTGACTTGGAGGAGGACAGCAAAGAGGTAATACCTGAAAGCCAAGCAACTATGTCAAAGTCTGAGATAACTAAATGTTGAGAACTAACTTGTGAGTCCCAGTCCCCAGCCTCTAGTGTTCTCCTTACCCTCAAATACAAACAGCCATGCATACATATTCCTGGTGAAAGTCTGGATAATATTATGAAAGAAAATAATCTTCACTTCACACAAAAACAATATATCATCCACATACTGAATTTTTCAGTTTCAGTGAAAACAGGTACAAGGAAATTGTTCTGATAACAATCACTAATGAATCACTGAAGAGCTCTCAAACAGTCTTTTAAAGTTTCACCTCAGGGGCCTGGCTTGGTGGCCCAGCCTGTAATCCCAGCACTTTGGGAGGCGGAGGCAAGTGGATTGCCAGAGCCCGTGGGTTCGAGACCCACCCGGGCAACTTGGCGAGACCGCCTCTCCACAATAAATCAAAAAAATAATCTGGGCATGGTAGCGCGTGCCTGTAGTTCCAGCTACCTGGAAGGCTGAGGCAGAAGGATCACTAGAGCCCAGCAGGTCGAGGTTGCGGTAGTCGGGAGCGTGCCACGGCACTCCGGTCTGGGCGACAAGAGTGAGACTCCAACTCAAAAAAAATAAAAATAATAAATAAATAAATAAATAAATAAATAAATAAATTTTCACCTCTAATACAGAAGAACTCTCAAGGATTAAAAGGTAATTTAAGAAAACTTTCAATAAAAAAGACAAAGTCCAATATGGTAATAGAAATGGTATAAGTAGTAGAAGAATATAGAAAAAAATCTTCTGAGTTATGTAATATTGACCCCAAAACAATATTCAAATATTATTTTTAAAATTAGAAAACAAGAAAGAACTTCTGGAAATTAAAAAAAATTGATAGCTGAAATCATTTTAAAATTACTCAAAGTTTGAGATTGAAATTCTTGGAACTATCTTGGTAATTGATCATTAAAAAAAATAAATGGCAATAGAACAAAATAAGATGGGAAAGTTAGAAGATCAACCTGGGATGTCTAATATTTTCTAGTATCAATTTTAAAAGAAACTACACAAAAATTCTATTAATATAATAAATATTATCTGTAAATAAAAGACAAAGTTGTTCTATATTGAAAACCCCACAAAATAAATTTGCACATAAGAAATCTAAAATGCCAGTAAGAAAAAGTGCTTATGTATAACTGAAATAACATCTGGGTGATAAATTGTAACGATATCAGCAGTAAGCTCTCATAAATCTGTACAAGAAAAATCAACACCTCAATAGAAAAATAGGCAATAAATATGAATTAAGAATTCACAAAGAAGAAATTACTTGCTTTATAGAATTTTAGGTTTATAGAATTTTCAACTTCTCTCAAGCTAAAAAAATGTGTGAATATAAAAGACACAAAGCTTTTTACTATTAAAATTTTCCAAAATGATATAATGGAATATATTTGTAATATGAAAAGAGTAAGAAAAAAAGTCAGTATCATATGTTTGGCAGAGGTATATTTCTTAGACCTTAACACTGCCAACAATGTTGCTGGACTTCCAGCAAGATGTCAGGGGAACCAGTGGGAGTGTGAGAGTCTCTGCAGTGGGCAAGTGTCCACTAGGATGAGTCTGCATGTGTGGGTGTGTGCAGGTGGATAAATGGATGTCTGTCTGAGGGAGACATAGGATCAAGCACCTGAGGCTCTCCTCTGGAGGTGGCTGCAACCTACCACTTCTCTAATCTGTGCCCCAACATGAAGGATCATCTGCCACCATGTGCAATCCATCTCTCAGAGAGGGCAGCAGAGATCAGCGGCCCCTCGGCACCTGACCCATTCTACCAACTGAAGCAGTGGATTGGGCACTGGCAGTGGGAACCATAGAGAAGGCACAAGGAAGAAATCAGGAGCTAAATCCCACTGGAGAGGAGATTGTGGACTGCCACCATTTTCTCTGTCCTGGACCCACCATCGATCTGCTTTGGCCTACCCAACTCTGATCAGCCTCCAATCTGAGACTCAGGGGCAATCTCTGTAACCCACTGGGATCAACCATTGCTGGTCCAGAGAGGAAACTGCAGGAGCAGATACCAGAGAGACAGATGCCCCACCCCTATGCTGGACCAGACACAGACACATCTGATATGAGTGACCTGACAGCTGCAGCAAAAGACCAGTTCCTGAGTCCTGATATGATTCACCTGTCTCCCCCAGCAATCCATGAGACATATGACCCACATTGAGAGCAACCCAATAAACCTACACTGAGAGCAGGAGGGGCTGGAGACCAGAGCCTGCTCCCTACCAATGTGGCAGCCAAAAGCAGCAGTGGTCCTTGGCATCTGCCAGTTTAAAAAAAAAAAAAAAAAAAGGATCCTGAAGTTCCAGAAACGGCCACAAGAGAGAGCACTTTTTTGCTGCTCATTGCATACATGTATGTCTAGTCACTGGATTTGCTCCTTTTTCTCCCTGATTTTTTGTTTTTTTGTTTTTGTTTTTGTTTGCATATGGGTATTTTTGAGGGTGAGTGCATTATCAATTTTTTTGTTTGTATTTTTTTTTGTTTATTTCTTTGTTTACCCATTAGTTTGTTTACCTATCTGTTTTTCTTCTTCTCTTTCTCTTCATCTTCCTTTTGTCTCCCTTCTCCTTTCTCCTTTATCTTACTTTTTCCTATCTCAATTTGGCTTCAGAGGGCATACATACACTCTCAACACATGGTCAGATTGTAAGGTGGTAGAAAAAGGGTTCCAGGAGACCCACATACTAGTCAGCTCAGCACATACTGTGATTTGCAGATAGCTTCTGAACTATAGGTTCCCCCACTACAACTTGATCAAATATCAAAACTGCACAAGGACAGCACAGACCCCACCCCAAGTCTGGCTTTAAAACTGAACAAATTCAGAGTATTTTAAGGAAAAATAGGGGATTGAGTGAACAGAAGTGAAAGCTATCCCTCCATCACGGAGCAATGGAATTAAGGGGTGAGGGGGAAAAGGTTGAAAAAAGTCATCAGAAATGAAGAAAAATCAATGGAAGAACACAGGTACACTCCAGAACCCTGGAAAGGCAGCACCTGAGACTACATATCGTGGGACTCAAACAATCAAGAGCCTCCAGACTGACTGGTCTCAGAACACAAATCCAGATATCAAGGCATTGATGGAAAGGGTAAACAGAAACAAAGGCAAGATGAAAGAATGGAAGAGTTGATAACTGAGATAATGGCAATAAACAGTACAGTAAACAAAATAAATAACAAACTGACAAGCATGGAAAGCAGAATTAACCAAGTAGAAGGAAGAATCTCAGAGCTTGAAAACCAAAATATGGAACTAACCCAAACTATTAAAAACATAGGAAGCTTAAAAAGATGGAACAAAGCCTACAAGAGATGTGCAAATATATCAATAGGCCAAACATACACTTGATCATCATTCCTGGGACAGAAAGGGAGACAGCAACCACCTTGGAAGAAACATTCCATAAAATTATTGAAGAAAACTTCCCTCATCTCATCATAGATGATGCCATCCAAACACAGGTGATTCAGAGAACTGCTGCAAGACATCAAATGAGAAGACCAACTCCTAAACACATAATTTGCTTACGCAAAGTGGGTATATAAGAAAAAATCCTAAAGGCATTGACAGAGAAAGGTCAGATTACCTACTGAGGAAGACAAATTAGAATAGCAGCAGACTTATCTACAGAACTCTACAGGCTAGAAGAGAATGCAGTCCAATCTTCAAAGTTCTCAAGGATAAACAATTTCAACCAATGATTTACTACCCAGCTAAGCTAAGTTTCATCAGTGATGGAGAATTAAAGTCCTTCCCAGACATTCAGTGCCTAAGAGTTTATGCTGCCTCCAGACCAGCTCTGCAAGAGATGCTTAAGAAAGTATTAAACACAGAAGAAAGAAAAAAAATGGCTGCTCTTTCCAAGAATGCAGGAAAATCAGTTGTGACTTGATTTTTTTGCATTTCTGATTGTGTTTATTTGGGTTTCCATATGACCCAAAAATCCTCCTTCTGGGAATATACCCAGAGGAACTCAAATCGCTCTTTAAAAAACATACCTGCACATGCATGTTGATTGTAGCACTACTCGCAATAGCAGAAACATGGAAACCACCAAACTGCCCATCAAAAGTGGACTGGATAAAGAAAATGTAGTACATGTACACTATGGAATATTATGCAGCCGTAAAGAAAAATAAAATTATGAACTTTGTAGCAACTTGGATGGATTTAGAATCTATAACACTCAGTGCTTACCATAGAAACAAAGATCTGAGTATGACATATACTCACTCATAAGTGGACCCTGAACATTTATCATAATATTTTAAGAAAGGAATTGGCAGTAGTTGGAGACTGCTAGGGAAGGCAGGGAGTGGGGGGTGACATATAACATCAATAAGGGTACCCAAACTTTACCTGTATAATGATCACTTATGTGCCTCACCCTGAATTTACCCCTCATTTTAAAAATAAATAAAAAATAAAAACATTAAAATTGGCAATATTTGATTTAGGTTTAAAGTTATTATTTACCCAAACATGTTGGTTTTTGAATTTATATTGAAGCTGCAATTACACTTATGTAAGAATGTTAAATAATAATCCTTATGGAATTCTTTTAATTGGCAAAAGATTGTAATTTAGCTATGTATCTAACTGTAGGTATATATTTAAATTATAGCATATCTGTTATGTACCTCTCTGTTAAATATTGATGTGGTATAAATTTTAATGCATATGTGTATATTTGTATTTAAATGAATATATATTCAATGTAATGAGAAATGTGTGCCACCATTTGTGAAAATAATTATAAAGCATATACATAATTTAGCAAGTATATAGCTTTAGAATTTTGGTTAAGATTTTGAGCCCAGTTTCGTACAAGTTGTGTGAAACTGTCTTGCACTAGTTGAGTGACTTTTATAAATTTATATAAAATATATCAGCCTCAATTTTAATATTATTTACTTCCTAACACTTTTATGATAATTAAATATCTCAATTCTAGTAAATGTTAGAAATCTGTAAAACAATTAAATAAATAATTATATAGTAATATTGTTAATCATATGGCTGGATTCATTTATTTGTGTAACAATGCATGTCTTATATTTTAAGTTAAAAAATACACCTTTAAATTTTCATTTGCATTAATTTTATGAGAGGAGGTATATATTCAGATAATTATTCCATTAATAAAATAGTAATATTCTATATATTTTCTGATAGTTAAGCAACATGAGTATGGTCATAGAAATCAGATTAGTTAATAGTGAAGATGAAGAAGTACTTTATTTATTTATTTATTTATTTATTTGAGTTGGAGTCTCACTCTGTCACCCAGACTGGAGTGTAGTGGCCTCTCCCAGCCACCGCAGCCTCGACCGGCTGTGCTCCGGCAATCCTTCCGCCTCAGCCTTCCAAGTAGCCGGAATTACTGGCATGCGCTACCACACCCAGCTGATTTTTTGATTTATTGTAGAGATGAGGTCTCACCAAGTTGCCCAGGCGGGTCTCGAACCCGCGGGCTCAGGCAATCCACTCACCTCAGCCTCCAAAGCACGGGATTACAGGCTGAGCCACCAAGCCCGGCTGAAGTACTTTATTTTTAATGAACAATTTACAGTATTAAAAAAGTTCTCAATGACAAACTTTTTTTTGTTTTAATGTAGCTTACTAATACATGTCTAATCTCAATTTTCCTAGTTGTTAGTACTTGGAAGTTAAACATTCAAACAAACCTTTCAAATTCATGAGTTCTTTGTTCATTCCTAGTACATAAACTTAGAAATT
>CAUYQG010215158.1:0-15738 GCA_963574415.1 Tarsius wallacei | reverse complement strand
ATTCCAGAAGCAAAGTTTCAGTTTCTCAACCAACTCATTTTTGACACAGCCTCCAGCAACAGCCACTGGGGAGAGGAGGACCTATTCAGTAAATAGTGCTGGGAAAACTGGCTGATCACATGCAGAAGATTGAAACAGGACTCCCCCTGCCCCCACCATCATAAACAAAAATCAACTCCAAATGGATCAAAGACCTAAAGTAAAACCTCAAACTATAGGAACCTTAGAAAATGCAAGAGACACACTTATGGAAATTGGAATGGGCAACCAACTTCTGATCAAAACCCAAATGCCCACGCCATAAGAAATAAGACAGACCAGTGGGACTTCATCAAACTGATAAGCTTCTGCAAAGCAAAGAAACCATCAAGAGAGTGGGGAGACAGCCCACAAACTGAGAAAAAATATTTGCCAACTGTATATCTGACAAAGGCCTAACAGCTAGGATCTACAAGGAACTCACACGTGCCAAAAAATAGAAAAACAGACAGCCCTATTAAAAAGTGGGCAAAAATATGAATAGACACTTCTCAAAGAAGACATATGAGCAGTCAACAGATACAAGAAAAAATGCTTAGCCTAACTAATCATCAAAGAAATGCAAATTAAAACCACACTGAGATACCACCTAACTCCAGTCAGGATGGCCATCATCAATAATTCAAAAACAACAGATGCTGGAGAGTATGTGGGGAAAAGAGAACACTTCTACACTGTGGGTGAGAATATAAACTAGTACAACCTCTGTGAAAAACAGTGTGGCAATTCCTAAAAGAACTAAAAATTGACCTTCCATATGACTCAGCAATCTCCCAGAAGAACTCAAATCATTCTATGAAAAAGATACCTGCACACACATGTTTACTGCAGCATTACTCACAATAGCAAAAACATGGAACCAGCCATTGAAAGTGAACTGGATTTTTAAAATGTGGTATGTATACACAATCGAATATTATGCAGCCATAAAGAGGGGCAAAATTATGAACTTTACAGCAACTTGGATGGATTTAGAGTCAATAATACTCAGTGATTTATCACAGAAACAAAGAACTGAGTACCACATGTTCTCACTCACAAGCAGACCCTGAACATTTATCATAATACTATAAGAAAAGGACTGGCAGCAATGGAAAACTGCCAGGGGAGGGCGCAGGAAGGCACACTTCATCAGTGTGATCTCAAACCAGGCAAAGTGGGGACCAAAGGGTGGCCCAAATTTTACCTGTACAATGATCACTTGTATAACTAATCATGAATTGTACCCCCATCTTTAAAATTTTTGAAAATTTTAAAGATGTAGTCCAATCTATCAATTTTTTAATGAATAAGGCTTTTTACTATCTTTCATTAGGTCATATTTTCCGATGTTTTCGTGTTTGGGTTTACTTCTGGAATCTTTTTTGTTTTTTCATTGATCCATATGTGTATCCACTTGCCATCACTATACTGTCCTCATTACTGTAGCTTTGTAGTAATTGTGAAATTGAGTACTGTGAGGCCTCCAAATTTTTCTTAAAACAAAATTGTTTTGGCTACTAGTTTCCACTGCCTTTCCATATAAATGCTAAAATGATCTTGTTTCTATCTAAGACAAATCCTGCTTGGGCTTTGATTATCACTCTATATTTGTCTTCCTTGATTATTTTCATCAAAGTTTTATGGTTTTCAACATTTACATCTTTTACATGTTTTCCTAGACTTACAGTATTCCTACGTATTTCAAGTTGGGGGAGGCCATTATAAATGACATTCTTTTCTCTAAATTTTTGTTTCCAGTTGTTGCCAGTATAGCATGTTGCATGCATGCTGCATGTTGACCGTGTATCCTACAATCTTCCTAAAGTCAACTGTTAGTTCCAGAAGTTTGGAGATAGGTTTATGGTAATGGCTCTGCCCCAGTGCCCCACCTTGAAAGTCTCCACACTGGCAAACCTTAACTGTAGCTGATGTACATCGCGGCAGAGTTCTCACTGATTCTTCCAGAACATGAGAACATGAAAGGCTTGTTGGGAGCTGCCACAACATCACTTCTCACTCACTTCCCTGTTGTCTAAGGTGCCTGTCATAACAGTTTCCCAACACACTTCTGGCCTGAGAGGAAGGATGAGGCTTTCTACCCTGCCCTGTATAGGGTGGAGCCAAAGGCTGACATTCTCTGCTCAGCAACTGAACATCCTATCATTCTTGCTCAGTCATCAGACCCCTTTTATTTCAGCGTCACTCCATGCAAGGAACACGGTGCTTGCACCTGTGGCTAGTCTTTCGTTCACTGTCTATGTAAGAAATAAATTACGTACATCTAAAAAGGGCTTGTCCACCCGACCCGAAGGGCTGCTGGATTCCAGCCGCCGCACCGAAGCTCAGTTCTCCCAGCCCGTGAGGAATTGGGGCAGCAGAGGAGGTCACACACCACCCACACCCCTCAAAATTCCGCGCAGGGTGGGCGAACTGGGGGCGGGGCCTGAGGATGCAGGGAGTCATGGGACTTTAAAGGGGAGTTGGGCCGGTACTAGGCACGGATGGGGAAAGACGTCCTCACATGAAAAGCCCAGACGAAGTGTTTTGGCTTTGCCAGGACGGCCCCTGCACTAGTTTTTCCGTAGGAGTCGGGGGAGAGGCTGGCTCTCTGGATTCTGTCCAGGCTCTGATCAATTCCAACTTCTTCCGGAAGTCATTAGAACCCGAGGGACAGGAAGTCCCGCCTCTACATCGCGCACTGATGACGCAATGCTACCTAAGGAGAGATGACGTGATCGTATTCTTTTTGTGGTTGTTTTGTTTTCCTAAAGCTGGAGAGTTGGGGGGGGGGGCGGGCGTAAACGTATTCTTTAAATAAAATGGGTGGGTTTCTCAGGGGAAAAATTAAAATCTAAAGGGCTTGGGTTTGTTTTGTTTTGTTTCTGCAAAATCTGCCAATCTTTCCTCTTGCTTGTCCAGTGGGTTCCATGGGATTTTCTACATAGACCATTTAATTATACAAAGATGAATGCTTCTAGTAATCATCTTTATGGTTCTCCCCTGTAGTTGTACTCTTCACCTGGGACTTTCTCTTTGAAGTGGTTGTGAACTCCTTAGTTGCTGACTCAGAGTTATAAATGAAGTGTCAAACTAATTTTTTTAAAAGTCAGGGTTGCAGAGAAATGTGAGGCCCAATTAGGCCAGCAAAAATTGGATAAATTATAATGAGGAAAGGATTCTCAGGATGAGAGTTCAGAGATGTTACAAGAAACTTGCCACAGCAAGAGTTGTAAAAGCTTGCCAAACAGCTGTAAATTATTGTTGCAAACTAGCCTCTAGCTGACTGCTTTAAAGAGAAAAGCAGCTAACCAACTCTATCTTAAAGAAACAGAATATCGGCCGGGCTCGGTGGCTCAGCCTGCAATCCCGTGCCTTTGGGAGGCTGAGGTGAGTGGATTGCCTGAGCCTGCAGGTTCGAGACCCGCCTGGGCTACTTGACGAGACCTCATCTCTACAATAAAAATCAAAAAAAATAGCCGGGTGCGCTAGCGCGCACCTGTAGTTCCAACTACTTGGAAGGCTGAGCGGAAGGATCGCCGGAGCCCAGCAGGTCGAGACTGCTGTGGCCGGGAGCGTGCCACTGCCCTCCAGCCTGGGCGACAGATTGGGACTCCAACTCAAAAAAAAAAAGGAAGTTCGTGCCGGGCAACACGATTGGCTTCCTACCTGTTACAGAAGTCGGCTGACTTAGAGAGACCTTGAGAGAGAGAAAGAGAAGCTAGAGATGGCAAGCAGAAAGAAACAGAATATCACAATCAGTCAGCTGTCTTGCAAAACCTATTATACATAAATAATTTCTTTCTTGCAGAACCCAACATAGAAATAATTTTCCCTCTTGCAAATTTCTCATATATCACTAATTTCCCTCATATATCACTAATTTCCTCTCCAGCACTGCTCAGTAAAGCTCCCCTCTAGCCTCTGCCTCTTTGAAGAAGGCAGACAGCAGTCTCTCTCCCCTTCTGCCGCTCTCTGCTGCTGTTTCCTTACAGTGTATCTTTGCATTTAATAAATCTGTATTTCTAAATTCATAGCTGTCTTGATGAATTCTTTTACCAACCCACAACTCTGGCCTGACCTAGTCATACACAAGACAAGGGTCTCATTCTGTCACCTTAGCTGGAATACAATCATACCTCACTGCAGCCTCCAACTCCTGGGCTTAAGTCATTCTCCCACCTCAGCCTCCCAAGTAGCTGGGAATACAGGGGTGCACCACCTTGCCAAGCTAATTTATTTTTGTAGAGATGGAGTCTTGCTATGTTGCCCAGATTTGTCTTGAACTTCCAGCCTTATACGATCCTCACGCCTAAGCCTCCCAAACGCTGGGATTGCAGACGTGAGCCACCTCACCCTGCTGCCATATCCCTCTTTCGTCCTCTGAACCTTCTCACTGTGACATGGGGGGGAAGCCAATGGAAAATGAAGGGGCACTCTCTAATAATATTCCGCATGTCATCTTGTCACACTAATATTAGGGATGGTGACAATAAAATAATAGCAAGAAACACAGATAGAGCATTTCATTGGACAAAGTGCTCCACAAATAAACAAAGGTGCTTCCTTTCTGTTCTGTGAATCCCAGAAGTCTATCCTATCACAATCTGTTCCTTTTTTTGTTCTCCCTTGCAGAGTTTTTGCCACCCTTACTCTTCTATATCACACAGCAACTTCACAATTGTCCCTAAACATCTCTGAAGAATTACAGGCAGTGTAGGTCTGGAGGTGGACTGAGATGGGGAATAGAGGGACTCCTTGAAACTTCAGGTTGGAGGTGTATGTGGAGCCTAGAGACAGCTGGTATTGAGTAGGTGGTTTACACTCAGGTGAGGAGAGCCAAGGAATCTCTTCCCACTGGGTTTCCCCTCGTGATGTTGAAAGAAAGACACTTGCCTGAGTCACAACATTGAAAGTTTCCAGAGCATTTACCCTGAAGTTTTGAGAATGCAAACTATTTCGCAGTTATTTGGAACATGCACAGGAGCACACACCTACTCTCTTCATGACTCACCCTTCCTGATGCCACTGTTGCTTCCAGGCTCCTCCTCCCTACCCATCCTATAAAGCCTCTTTAAGGTCCCGGGCCCGGTTCTGCTGCTGTTCTCCCATCAGTTGCTCCAGAGCTTGAACCATGGTGCCCAGAATCTTAGGTAAGGAGACCCCAGCCCCAGGTTAAGCCCAAGTGTTATTTCATCCTAATGTGCCTCTGAAGCACAAACTTAATTCTCTCTTCCTTATTCAATTATTGGCTTCCCACCTCATAATCACCCTTATGTCGTCTCTGTGTTGAAACCACTCTCCCCATCTACCTGCATCTCTTTACCTTCCAGGCCTAGTCCCCAGGACCCATACTCAGAGTCAGTCTCAAAGTCTACTCTGAACCGTTACTGGCAACCAAAGAAGCCCAGTAACACTATCTTGCACCCCATGGTCTTGACCAGGTGATCTCAGCATCACTGTCCTCCTCCTTCTCCCTCTCAGTTGCTGTCTTCATTTTTGAACTCCTGGGCTCAAACCCAGAAGGTGTCACAGGTAAAGACGGGTGTACTGGGGGGAGGGGGAAGACAGCACTGTGGGTGGCAGGGTGGTCCTAGACTGATCCTTGGATCCTGTCCTTCTCTGACTCTCCCAGGTTCAGGACTGTGGCTGTGCCAGCCAGCGCCCAGGTGTGGGGAGCAGACCTATAACCCCTCAGAACAGTGCTGTGATGAAGGAGCCATCCTGCCCTTGAATCATACTAGGCTCTGTGACCTCAACTGCACCTACTGGCCCTGCTTCCAACTCTGCTGCCCAGGGTCCTTGAGCTCTCAGAATCAGAGTGTTGTGAGGTTCAAGGTCCCAGGCATGAAACCTGACTGCACGTCCTCCCCTGTCACCAGGATCTGTGCCCAGGTAAGGGTCTGATTCCAGTCCGGGCTGTGGGAGGGGGGAGCAGGAGTTGGAGTTTGGTTATCTGTGTCCCACCCAGTTGTGCAGTCTCTGCTAAGATATTCCTACCATCCCCTCTCTGGGTGTTCATGCGACACTCCTTCGCCATGTATCTTTCTTCCTCCTGCTACACTTTCTCCTCTGCCCCCTCCCAATTCCCTATCATTCTCTGCAGGAACAGGACCAAAACAGCCCTCTGCCAGCTCTGAACTCATCTAGACTGTCCGGGGGAACAGATTCACAGGTCAGCCCAGAATCTAATATTTGGTAACTACTCATGCTGCATTCAGGTTTTTTTTTTTAAGTTGTGGGGTAGAGACACTTCAAAAGAAGATTTATGAGCAGCATTCAGGTTTTTACCATGAATGTCAGTTATTACACTTCTCATGAATTGAAAACATAAGACACATGTGCTGTGGTTTGAATGGTTCCCCCAAAGTTCATGTGCTAGAAATTTAATCCCTAGTCCAACAGTACTGGGAGATAAGACCATTAACAATGATTACATCATGCAGCCTCTGCCCTTGTGAATAGATTAGTGCTGTTACTGTGGGAGTGTGTTCATTTTTGTGAAAGTGGCATTCTTAGACACAGTGAGTTCAGCTCCCTTACCTCTCTTGTGTGCATGTGCTCTCTTACCCTTATGCCTTCACCATTGGATGACACGGCAAGGAGGCCATTGCCAGATGCAGACCCCTGGATCTGGGACTTCCAAGCCTCTAGATCAGTAAGAAATAAATCTTTGTTACCCAACCCCCTTCTGTTATAACAACAGAAAATGGGCTAAGGCAACGTGTTTGCTGAAATTGTACTGGCTTATTTCTAGTTGTTTATTTTAAGCTGTTTTTATTTCTGGAATTCTTACTTTGTTAGTACCATATGAAAACACCTAGTCTAATTACTGCGTAAGCAGATATTGTGCTCATGGAGGGAATTTTGATGGGCGAGTGGTATTTTCAGAGAACTACCTGTATCCATACATCCTCAATTCAAAGTCCATTAGAAACTCTATCCTAGATCTGCCTGCAAAAGGAAAGCTACCAGAAGCCTTTCTGTGGGCCTTGGGGCCCATCTAACACCTGGCAACTCAACCGTGCATAATCCATGGCAGCATTGGTTCATTTGATACTTAGGGAGATCTGGGCTCTCAATTATTTCCATATGAATGAGTTTTTCCCTCCAATAAGAAATAGCATAGCATGCTGCATCCTTAAGGGGTTGGAGGTTACAGAAGGATAGGTGGGGCAGAAATCTAGTCCTCCCCACACCCTTTGATACAGGGGTTCAATAATCACAACTTTTCAATATTTTCACTCTGAAGTAATGAAGTCCTCAAACTTTAAGTCCAGTGTTAAGTCAAAAATCTCACTGGGGACTCCAAAATGCTAGGTCAGACTTCCCAGGGAGGTGACTACAATCCAGTGCCATGCAAGAGATGCAAAGAAGTTAGATTAGAAAATATAGTTTATTTAGAAAGTAAATTAGAGAGGGAGGGGAAAGGAGAGATTCACCTCCCCAAGGTAGGGGAGGGGGCCAAAGCTAGGAAACATGGCGGTCATACCTCAAAGAGCCACATGACCACACCAGAGTTTACCAAAGCAACGGCAAATGACTGCTTGAACTTGAATGCTTTTAAACCCTCCCTTTGATGGGAGCAGGCCATTAATGTAATTGGGTGGTGGTTTTTTTCCACATCATCATGAAGGGGACAGGTAAGCACAGGTACTAATGTCAGATGATGGATGGGCTAGTCATGTGACTGTTGCCATATTGATGGAGTCTGTGTCACAAAGGTCACAAGGGGCTGATTAGGTTAACTTGTTTCTTATGCAAATAGTTGGAATAGAAAACGAATTAAAACAAAACAAGCTCTGGAGGGGGTTGTTAAACAATGATCAATAGCTACCTCTGAGAAATCAGTTCTATCCTTGGCTAGTGAGGAGAGGGTAAGTTAAAGTGAACTGCTAGAAAAACATGACAAAACTAAGTAATATTAAAATGGCTGCTCTTTGGCTATATGATTCCATCTTATGTCCTTTCATTTCCCCTCTGGTTGTTTTAAAATATTCTTCTTTGCAGCTGGGAACAGGGATGAAGGTCAGTCTTCTGTAACTGCTTTTTCCTGGATTGGGGCATAGAAATATCCCGACCTGTCTAAAGTAAGAGGACAGGAACCAATGGAGTTGTTAAGTGTTTTTAGTGTTAGTTCTGGAATGTTAGTCCTGTGAGATGCTTCTGAAAGCCCCATTAAGAGTAATCTCTCAAAGTGCCCCCCCATAAAATGTAAACCCAGATGTTTCTGGCCCTTTGAAACAAGACCCCATAAAGGGTAATCTGTCAAGGTATTCACTTTGAACCTAAAAGTTCCCACTTTGAAGTTGAGTGTTAAACAACAATCTATCAGGTAGTAAAACCCCCTGTGGATGGTCATGAAACCCCTGCTTATTTCAAGTTACTCCTGTTTGTCTTAGGCCATCTGGTCAGTCTCCCAACTCAGTGAGCCATCTTCTCAAACAACCCCCGACCTGGCCATATGTTATCTTAGGCCACCTGCCCAAACAATCCCCTAACCTGGCCCTGTGTAATCAATACCCTTCTTTAATTCAGTGCTGTTGCCACCTTAGGCTCAGACTGGGAGGAATGCTTTAATAAACTTTACTCTTTCTCAAACGGCCATCTGCATTCCTCCTTTGATGAACCTGGTATACTTGGTGCTGAAACCCAGGAGGGCAAGGACTAGTGAGGCCATGATCACCCTCCTTTCTTTTTTGGAGTACTTGATCCCTTCCTAATCCCCCCTCCTGGATGTGCCAAGAGGACACGCCTTAGGAATTTCTGCCTTCCATTGCTGACACTTCATACAACACTAGACCAGGACTTCACGTCTCATCTGGGGTGAGTGATATCCCTGCTCTATTTTGCCTCTCTTTGTTCTAAGACCTAGCACTAGGCCAAAGATTCTCATGGCCCACAGGCCCAGATCCTCCTGACCTGGGGATGCCTAGTCCGGGAGGATCTCTCATATTTCTCTGAGAGGAGTCCTGGGAATTGGGACACCTCTTTCCTCTTCCCCCTACTCTTCTCATAGCAGGAGAGTCCTTACCCTCCTCTTCACCTCCTTCTTAACCATGGGTCATTCATCCTCCATCCCAGATAAAACAACATCTCTAGACTGCCTTCTGCACCACCTAGTTACCCTCAGCCTAAAGGGCAAAATCCGACCTAAACACCTCATATTTTTCTATAATACAGCTTGGCCACAGTACAAATTAGACAATTCGTCTCAATGGAACTTTGACTTTAACACTCTCAGGGGACCTAAGCAACTTTTGTCACCACCATGGAAAGTGGTCAGAAATTCCTTACATTCAGGCCTTCTTTACCTTCTAATCCCATCCTTCTCTCTATCAAACTTGCAACACTTTTCAAATTCTCTTAGTGCACTCCAATTCTAACCCTAACTCCATTCCAGAAAATGAGAGCTCTGACTCTGGACCCAGCTGACCATAGGTCCCCTACAGCTGTTCCTCCACCCTATGTTCCTTTGCCTCCGCTCCCATGTTCAGCCCTGACTCTCCAACTTCTCCCCCAATCTCTTTCTCTAACTCAGATTCAGATCAAGAGACTCCTCTTTCGGCCTCAGCCCCTTCCCTTCATCTCCTTTCTCCTCCTCATATCCTTTTATGCTCCCATAAGGACAGTTTCTTTCAAACCCACCCTCCAGCATTCCTTTTCCCCCTCAGGGAGGTAGCTGGAGCTGAAGGTATCCTCAGGGTTCTTGTCCCCTTCTCCCTAACTGACCTTTCTCAAATTGAAAATAATTAGGCTCTTATTTCTCAGACCCTGACATCTATAACAAAGAATTTAAGTATCTTACTCAACCTTATGATCTTACTTGGCTTGATATTTGCATTATTCTTTCCTCTACTCTATTACCCAAGGAAAAGGAACATATTTGGTTAGAAGCTCAAGGTCATGCCAATGAATTATACCAGCAAGATGACCAAAAACCTGTAGGGACAATGGAAGTTCCCTGTGATGAAACCTACTGAGAATATCAAATAAACAAACCAGGAAGAGCCCCAAGAAAGCATATGATAACATGCCTTATGGCCAGAATCGAAAAGGCAGCCCACAAGGCAGTTAACCATGAAAGGCTTAAGGAAATATCCCAACAACCAGTTGAAAATCTGGCTCAATTTCCCTCAAGGCTTACAGAGGCCTTACAAAACTATACTAAAGTGGATCCCACCTCAAACTAAGGCAGTATAGTTTTAAATAACCGCTTTATTTCCCAGTCAGCCCCTGACATCTGGAAAAAAATTTAAAAGGCTGAGGAAGGCCCTTAAAACCCTCAAAGGGATCTTTCATCTATGGCCTTTAAGGTTTTTAATAATAGAGAAGAGCAGACCAAACTTGAAAAATGACAAACAGATCAGGCAAAATGCCAAATGTTAGCAGCTGCCATCTGGGGCTCTGATCGTAGGAATCCAAGGAGCAGGGACACTCATCAAAAAACTCCTCAGAGAGTCCCACCGGGGCTTTGTTTCAAATGTGGCAAAGGTCACTGGGCAAAATCCTGCCCTAATCCTTGACCTCCACCAGGCTCCTGCCCCCATTGTGGACAAAGGGGCTACTGGAAGGTTAACTGCAGCTATACCCCTCAAGGGAAAGTTTCATCCCTTCCCCCACAGGATCTGGAGCCATCAGACCTCACTCTACTCAGCCTCCTAGGCCTTACCACTGACTATTGATGGTACCCAGGGTTCCTCACCCCTTCTTCCATCACCATCTCTGAACCCAGGGTAACTCTTCAGGTAGTTGGTTAGCTGATCTCTTTCTTGAGTTTTGGGGACATACTCATCCTTCCCAAATTTCCACTGTCAGAGTTGATGGCCTCCTTTCTCAGCCTTCAGCCATTCCTCCTCTACAGTGTTCGGTATGTCACTTCCTACTTAGCCACTCCTTCTTAGTCCTCCCAAAATGCCCAACTCCAATTTTAGGCTGAGATCTCTTATTCAAAGTCAGGATCTCTCTCTCCTTCCACATTCCTAGTCCTCAGCCAGCCCTTTTCCTATTACTTTCACCCCTTAATGAAATGATGCATCCACCCTTGCCCCCATCTTTAGTAAACCCTATAGTTTGGGACACCTCTGCCCTCTCTGTAGCAAGTCTCCACCCCCTAATCAAAATCAAACGAAAAGATCCCTCTAGATTCCCAAACCAGCCACAATATCCAATCTCCTTCCACACCAAAAGGGGCTAAAACCCATCATCAGCTGGTTACTAACACAGGGTCTTCTAAAACCCACCAATTTGCCTTTCAATACTATCCCACCAGTAAAAAAAATAGACCTAACTGTACTTATAGATTAGTCCAGGACTTAAGAATCATTAATGAGGTACTTGTCCCCATTCATCCAGCAATGCCTAATCCCTTCACTCTCCTGTCTTTTATTCCCCTACAACCTCACAATACACCATTATTGACCTTGAGGATGCCCTCTTTACAATCCCTCTCCACCCTGACTCACAAGACCTGTTGCCTTCACGTGGACTGACCCGGACACCTTACAATACAACTCACTTAGACTGTTCTTCTTCAAGGTTTTTGGGAGAACCCCAATTTCTTTAGTCAGGCCCTAGCCTCTGATTTGTTTCCCTTGACCCATCTCCAAGCATTGTTTTACAATATGTTGATGATTTTCTTTTATGCAACCCATCTCACTCTCTTTCCCTACAATACTGTCTCACTGCTAAATTTCCTCACTTCTAAGGGATACAGGATATCTGCCAATAAAGTTCAATTTTCCACTCCTTCAGTCATCTACCTTGGAATAAGTCTCACCCCCACCCATAGGGCCATTACTGATAACCAAGTTTCCTTCATAAAAACCTTTCCTCCCCCAACCTCAAAAAGTGGAAATTTATCCTTCTTCAGACTGGCAGATTTTCTGTGCAACTGGGTACCTAATTTTAGTCTTCTGGCTCACCCTCTCTATGAGGCAGTGAAATACCTTCATTCCCTATTCATCAGGATACAGGATACAGGATACCCAGCCAAGAATGGCAACTGGATTTCATTGTCATGCCTCCCATTAAGAAAGTCAAGTATCTACTTACTTTAGTGGATACCTTTTCTGGGTGGGTTGAAGCTTATCTTACCACCTCTGAAAAAGCTCCTGAAGTTGCCAAAGCTCTTCTTACCGAAATCGTTTTTTGTTTTTGGCTACCGACTTCAGTTCAGTATGACAATGGTCTGGCCTTCATTTCCCAATTACCCAGCAGGTCTCTATGGCCTTGGGCATTCAGTGGAAATTACACAGCCATATAGGCCACAATCTTGAAGAAAAGTAGAAAAGACAAACAGTATTATCAAATCACAGCTTATAAAACTCAGTTGAGACTAAACAGCTCTGGGTACTGCTCTTACTGAAAGGGTTTAATCTTTTTGCCTCAGCATAACCATTAGAAGGTGTTCAGGCATTCTACTGAAAAACAAGCAGCAGCCTATCCCATCCCCCCTGGGCAAATCTCCATCAGATGCAAGACCAGGACAACCCAACCTTTCGATTCATGGTTTAACATAACAGTCTCTAGTAAACTTTTATGTTCCTTGTCAAGGTCAAAGATCAAAGATCACCCTTTGACTGGCCAAAGTCATAAAAGAAATAATATGACCACCCCACCTTTGGTCAAGGAATTTGTGAGTTGCAAATGTCTCACAAGTCTCTTGCAGGAAACCCACCCCCCCAGGGTTAACGTAATCAGCCCTTTGTGACCTACGTGACATAGATAAGCCCCACCATGGCAGCAATCATGTGACTGCCATGTCCATCTGCCTGCTGTCCATCACCTGATGTCAGTAACTGCGCTTGCCCGCCCCTTTGTGATGATTTGGAAGCAGACCACCACCCAATCAACTTAATGATCTTCCCCCATCTAGGGGAATGGTTAAAAGGACTCAACCATAAGCAACCAGTGGCCATTGCCTTACTAGATTCTGGTGTGGCCATGTGCTCTTAGAGCTATGGCTGTCGCCATGCTTCCTGGCTTTGGCCCCCTCCCCCAACTTGGGGAGGTGAATCTTCTTTCTTCCTTCTCTTTCTCTCTCTAATTTACTTTGAAATAAATTTTTTTAACTTCTTTGTGTGTTGCAATTCTTTGCAATTACTCTGATCTCTGGGTTGCTGGTGCTGTGTCCTCCCTCACCTCTCCACCTCTCCATCCATCCTCACCTTGTCCATACCCTAACACTTACCCATAGCGGTAGCTGGCATCCATGCTTCCCCAAAGGCCCCAACCTTCTTAAGCCCCTTTGAGTTAATGTACATAGGTCACTTCTCTTAGGAAACCATTCTTCCCAATAATCCCCACTAGGTGATTACCTGCCCATTGTGAGAAATAAAAATGGTGATTTATTTTCAAATTGGAACCTAGCTTATCTTGGGTTCTCAAAATGGTGTCTAAATGCTTTGTGCTTCTCTTTTGTTGTCTCACTTCCTGCTTCTTTGTTTCCTTTTCACAGGCTTTTTCCTTTGGCAGGCTACATTTTTAAACTTTTGGCAGAATCCAATCAGAATAGTAATCCTGTAAGCCAGTCAGCAAATAGGACATGTAAATGAGATAATTCTACAAAACCAATTAACATGTAACATGTAGACATCATATGGAAAAACATGCAACTCCTTCAAGTGCCCAACCAATGGGAAACCAGGAGAGGAATTTACATTCTAAGGTATAAGTATACTGGCTATAACTGCCTCAGTGTGCCTGCTCACCTGGGAAGTACCCATTCTTGCAAGAATGAGATTAAAAGACCTGCTTCACTCCCCTGATCTCTGAGTCTCCATGTCATGCTTTAATGATGAAACTGAGGAGGGATAAGTCCATCTCCCACAGCCATGGGGGCTCATTCAGGAGACCTGCAACTGTAGGACCTGATTGCAGTTGGAGGGAGATACACATCCCACCAAGTTTTAGGTGGCTTACTCTGGCTGGGCAATCCTGGTTCCCACTGCTCTGTAGATAAACCTGAGACTATTATCTGACACTCAAAGGAGGAGATGCTGAACAGGCAGGCACCACCTGGTAACCTCAAGCACAAGCAAAGGTAGGAAAATTGGACTATAAGTACTACCTTGGAGGCTGGGAACATATCTCAAGATACAGAGCATGTCCTAATGCTTGCAAGAAACCTCCAGAAAGGGGGGTTGAGCACTTTAGGAGAAACTCAGAATCCTAACATTTGCAAAATGCTTCCAGTAAGGGAGGGTTGAGCACTTTGGGAAAAACTTAGAGTCCTAATGCTTGCAAGAAACCTCCAGTATGGGGTGAGTTGAGCACTTTAGCAGGAACTCAGAGACTACAAAACTCACCAGTAACTGAGAAGCAGTCTAGACTAGGAAGGGAGGTCAAAAGGACCCCCTTGAAATTTCCCCAGATAGTTCATTGGGGCAAATATTAAAGAATTGCAAAAATGATTCTAAAGCTAAAGGAAAGGGAAAAAAGAAAATGATTGAATTTTGTTGCTTTATATGAACTAAAGAACCAATTCACCAGCCCTCAGTGTTTTGGTCAAAATTTGGCTCCAATGAGGACTGGCTTTGTCAAACTTTAGTAATCTAGGTAAACAATAAGCCTTTGTTTCATCTGAGGACAGATTTTATGCCTTTTGTTGTCTTCCAGGAACCCTTCCTATGTTTCCCCTTCAAACAGAAAATGAGAAAGGGAAAACATCTGAGCCTCAAGAGGAGAAAAAGAAACCTTTAATCTGCTCTCCTGTATTTCCCTTATGGCCCCCACAAAAAAAACAGGGATCTGTGGGAGCAACGAGAGATGCAGATCTATCAAAAACTTAAACATTGACATCTCCTAGCCATAAACCCCTCTATCTTAATTTGAAAAATAAAATTAGAAAAATGCAAAAAGGATTTTTTTTTTAATTCATTAGGGGAGGGAAAAATTGGCTATGTTAATGCTCCACTTTCTAGTACTGAAGTAAAGATTTTTTTTTAATTATTATTAAATGATGCTTTAGGATTAGCTGAACAAGTTAATCGGTTTCTCAGGCCTAAAATATATATACATGGGTGGAATTGATGTTAATTATGAACTTTCTATTCACTCATGAAAATGGGGGAATGATTCAAAGGGCTGCTGTGTCTATCTGGAAACAGGAACATCCCCAGGCCCAAAAGTACAACCAGTCAAACAGGAATACCCAAACACAGACACCAAATGAGATAATAATAAACCAGGATATAGGGTAAGAATACAAGATTTAAGGGAATTAATAATTAAAAGAATCAGAGAGTCAGCCCCCAAACCCCAAAATACTTCAAAGGCTTTTGAGATCCAACAAGAGAAGGAAAAAAAACTCTGACTGCCTACCAAAGACCTGGTTAAAAAAAAATGAATCTGACAACATCCCAGGTGAATGCTGGAACCCAAATTAATTTCTTAATTTACACAGGTGCCAACCATTTTGTCCTGATCATCCATGTTGAAATTATAAATTTCGGAGTCCAAACAGTTAACCTGTAACTACAGGGTTAAATAGAGGCTTCTAAACTCTATCTATTTCTCTTTTCTGCCTGCTTTGAACCTGCTAGTAACTAAGTCACTGTTTCAAGGGTTAAATTTTTGTTATTGTGATATTGAGGGGTACATTTAAGGGTTAGGTACACAAATATGTCTCATTCGGGCACCCTTGTTTGTAAGAAGTGTCCCCCCATCCCCAGACAGGTATTTACTGCCATTAATTGCTTCCCCTATCCCTCCCACCCC